>JZKD02S1714098.1:258916-281350 GCA_000966675.3 Picea glauca
GTAACACCCTATCTTACCCCATTCATAAGAAGCTTATTTAAGCCACTACTGAAGAGAGGAATGAAACTTTCTACTTTTGTTATATGTTTTGAAAATGTGAACTATGTGTTTCTAGTATTCCAAATAAAGAAGCTGACTTCACCTTACAAACTGTATGTATTGTTTATAAACTAGTAGATAATTCACTAATAGTAAATTTTTCATCAGCACTCAAGCAATCAGTGGACAACAGGGAAACTACAACCTAAAGGATGGAAACACACCATGCATTGGGGGAAATATCCCACAATATAGAAGAAGAATCTAATGAGAGGAGGGTGGTGGAAACCCCTCCATATTTGGCCGAAAATGTAATAAGCCTCATGGCAGACTTACAGAGTTGTAAGGCTGACAATGAAAGGTTGATAAAAGAATAGGAAAAAAAATTTAAATTAATGCAGTCCTACTGCAAAGTCTATTAGATATACAAAGGAAGTTGCAACATGGACCAGTAGCTAGTCATGTGGACAGACATCATACTAAGAAAACCCAAATTCCACCTGAGATACAAAAGCATGGTCATGAAAGTGGCCACACAAGGAGGAGCACCTCAAAGAAGGCCCAACATGGAGCCAAGAGACATTCAACACGAGAATCCTCTAGTGAGGAAACTGACAACTCCAAGGAATCTTCTAGTAGTGATACTAGTTCACATTCCCTAAGGAAAAGAAAGAAGAGGAAACATTCCAAGAGCCATGATCCTGAGGAGTTTAAGAAATCCAAACCACCCACTTTCGATGGACAAATTAAAAAGGGGGAAGAAGCATAAGTTTGGCTACTTGGATTGAACAAGTACTTCAGAGTCCATAAATACTCTAAAAACTTAAAGGCCCAAATAACCATTTTCAACTTGAATGGAAAGGCCTCCATTTGGTGAGAGGACCTTAGGAATGTGAAAGGAATCCATGATAAGGTCTTGTCAGGGAAACAATTTGAGAAATACTTCAAGAAGAAGTATACATCGAAAAAGTACTTTGATGGGAAGACGACGGAGTTATACAAACTCAAGCTAGGACAACTAACAATAGATGAATATATCAACAAATTTCTTGAGATGATGAGGTATGTGCCCTGCATAAAGGATGAAAAGGTAAAGATGCAATGATTTATTAATGGGCTTCCTCAATCCTTCCAGGACAAAATTGAATTTGATGAGCCAAAAACTTTAGAAGACATTATCCGAAAGGCAAGGTACTGCTATGTGAAATTCAAGAATAAGGAAAAACCTTGTTAGGACTGGAAGAAGAAAAGTAATTTGGGATACAAGAAGAAGGGGTTTAAATCCTCAATATTTAAGAATAATTGGAAAATTTCTAAGATGAGCCTTCCTACTAAAAGTGTATATCAACAAAATTGTCCATCTCAGAGTGGTAATAAACCCTTTGGAGCAGCCCTAAGTAAGACTGATGATACCAAGATAGAACTTTTGAAATGTTAGGGTTGTGGAAAGAACATCTGATAAGGGACTTCCCACATAGGAAACAAGACAATAGAAGGGTCTACAACATTCAGGAGGCTACCAAAGTCAATGATGTGACTAGGAGCATGCCAGAAATTTATGCAGCCTTGGATAATAGACAAGTTAACCAATAAGATTTAGTTGTGGAGATGGAAGGTATGATTACCAACCATCTAGTTTCCATTTTAATTGACCCTGGTTCTAATATGAGTTATGTTTCTCCTAAAACTGTTGAGAAATGTAAATTGTAGCAAGTAAAATATGCCAAATCATGGCTGGTACAACTAGCCACAGGAACAAAAAGAAAGATAATGGAGGTCATACAGCGTGCTAATTCATTATGAATGGATTACCCACCCAAGCAACCCTAAACATTATCCCTTTAGGATCTTATGACCTATTGATTGGGATGGACTAGTGATCCAAATTATTTTTGGAACAAAATGAAAGAAAATATATTACAATGAAATACTCATGAAAATTTCCAGAAACAGAGAAATACAACAATACTTGATTTCTATTAATGAAATAATTATAAAGAGACAATAAAAATATAGAGTGCAAGACTCGTTAGAATGGTGGAAACTTTATCTCTAAGAAGATATGTGACGATTACACTCAGTCACAAGAAGATGATTACAGTGAGGCTCTGAAGGCCTTTTTATGATAAACATGAATTCCAAAACCCTAGACATCCAAAAAATTAAACCTAGGAGATGAAATGCCAAAAGTCATGTGGGCCCCATTTAGGTAAGTTAGTACAGTAACTTTCTGAGGTCATAAAGTTTACATACGATCTTCGTTTTAGGTGCGTGATAGATCGTTGGAAAGGTCTTTTCATGAACTACGTATTACACTGTCAAAATCTAACTTTGTCTACATTTTGATTGCGGAGATCCAAAAAAACATTATTTAGGGCCCCAAAACGGCCCTGGAAGTACAACAAGATGTGATGACATAAAAACATAAAAAATAAGCCATTTGTATTAGGTGGGAGGCCACCGGTATCCACCTGGAATATGTGTAGGGATTCATACATCCCCGAAAGTGTAGAAACCACAATTACAAAGAAGTACAGAAGAACGTGTTGCACTAAAAACTGAAAAGAGGAGCTAGTTGGAATAGGTGGGTGGCCACCAATATCCACCTAGATCAATCCTCTCCCCTCAATAAGAAATGGTATCTAGTGTGTTGAGTGCCTAGGGAAGAGGGGAAACAATTTTATGAATCTGACGCTTGGTGAGTTGTGTGCCTTGTTGGAGAAGTTGTGCTTCTTGGCTTGAGGAAGACTGTCACAAACCTGTTGTTGGAGGGGTTGAATTTGTTCCACCAACCTGTTGTCCCTAAATTGAATGGGGCATTGTGTAGGAACCATTGTAGGTGAAGAAAAAATATTATATGTCTCTTCGACAATATATTTTTGTTGGATAGAAGGTTTTGAGGCTACAGTGGTTGTAGCGGTATTTTGTGCATCCTTTGATTAGACTGTGAAGAGGATGAATTTTGTAGTATGAGAGATTACCTTGCAGTGTTTTTTTGGTGAAGCAGTAGTCAAAACTACCTCTGGTATCATGTAGAGATGACCTCTCAGTGTAATAATGACACTACATGGTCTAGACTCATAGAACAAATGTCATTTCTGCATATATGGTTGTGCCAAAAAAACATCACAAACATCAAGAGGGGAAATATCACACACTACCTCATCCTTGAAGGGATGGATTCCATAGGACATGTGACACTATTGGTTGACACAAAGATCTCGTACCTCATGAATCCACATGATGTTGTATGGCTACAGGTGTGGTGTTGTCGACAACCCTAATTGTGTGACGACCTTAGATGAGATGAGGTTTTTCTGGTTGTCTTTATCAACAATGAAATGAAATGGAGTCCCCTTCACCCACATCTATGAATGTAAGAGATGCTCCCCCTCTTCAATATCTATTGGTTCTTCTAGATGAATTGTTGTGGTCGTGACAATAGAAGTGGGGTCTGTGTCGATGATCTATCTGTTTTCAATATTTTCTGGATCGGATTCTGAATCAAGGTTCGGCTCTTTGTCTTTGACCTCAGCCACTAATGACTGTTTCGAGTGACATTCATCGATGTTGTGCCAGGGGATTTTGTCGAAGTCACACCACTTCCTAGTGTCATTCTTTGTCTTTAATTTACCCTTTTTGTCCTGTGTCTTGGAATGGTTGTCTAGAAGCTATGGGTTAGGGTCATCTTCACTGTTCTTTGGTTGTTGCATATTTGCAAACCCAAATTCCCATTTGTTCTGATGCCTAAATTTCTGCTTGATTTTGACAGCATATCAATATCCATCTCCCAATGATGAGATGTTTAGGAAATTCATTTCAGTTTGGATGTACCTATGCAGAGCTCCATGGTATTTAGAACTAGATGTTGCTCAAAGTCTTTGATACCCAGCTTGGTGCACAAGGTATGGAAATAATTTGTAAACTTTGACATTGTTTGGATCTTCTCTTGCTGCAGTGTGGTCCATCTCATGTACTGGTCTTCATAGTTATCAACAGAATAGTATTGTTCTTTGACCACATCCAAAAAAACATCTCAGGTGGGTTCAGCCCCATATATTCGAAATTCCTCTGTGGAAATTTTCTCCCATTAAGTTTCCCACCAATGTTTGACATGGGGGAGATCCTTGAGGAGTGTGAAGGTGATATTTTCCCTGTTGGAAAATTTTTGAATAGGGAAATAAACTTCTAATAGATTTAACCATTTTTCTAGGGAATCTTCATCTATCTGACCTTCAAATATGAGAATATCAAAATTAACTTGTACCTTGAAGGTAGAGGTTCCTACAAAATGATCGATTGATGAAGATTAACATGTTTCTATCTGCAGGCATTGAAGGATGTGTGAAAAATTCTCCATCATTTCATCCCTCTATCGCGCGAGAGATTTCTCAAGCAACAGGTTAATAGAATCTTTTTTTCCTCCATTTTTCTTTTCTGCCGCCATTGAGGGTTTCTTAGGCATGCGAGAGTGATTTTCCTCAAGGGAGACAAACTTGAGACCCCACTGGCTATACTCAAAGCTTGTCGAGGACATGCGCTGAAAAACAATCAAGAGCAGCCTGCTCTAATACCACTGATCCAGATTATTTTTGGAATGAAATGAAAGCAGAGATATCATAATGAAATACTCATGAAAATTTCCAGAGACAGAGAAATACAACAATACTTGATTTCTATTAATGAAATAATTGTAAAGAGACTGTCAAAATACAAAGTGCAAGACTCACTAGAATGGTGGCAGCTTTATCTTTGAGAAGAGATGTGATGGCTATGCTCATTCACAAGAAGATGATTACAATGAGGCTCTGAAGGAATTTTTATGATTACAATGAGGCTCTGAAGGAATTTTTATGATTACAATGAGGCTTTGAAGGAATTTTTATGAACAAAGGTTACACTAGGACTAGTGTGTTTCCTTGGGGAGCACCATCTTTGTTTGTGAAGAAGAATGATAGAACACTCAGTTTGTTCATAGACTATATACAACTCAATAAAATGACCATTAAGAATAAGTATCCTTTGCCAAGGATCGATGACTTGTTTGACCAATTAAGGGGTGCTACAATTTCCTCTAAGATTGACTTGAGGTATGGATACCATCAAGTCCGAATTAAGGATGAAGACATCCACAAAACAACCTTAAGGACAAGATAAGGGCACTACAAATTTGTGGTGGTGCCATTTGGTCTTACCAATGCATGAACAACTTTTATGTGCTTAATAAATAATGTACTAAGTAAGTTCTTGGACAGATTTGTGTTGGTTTTCATTGATGCTATCCTATTCTATTCTAATAATAAGGAATAGCATGAAGAACATATCAAGTTAGTGCTTCAAGTGCTAAGAGAATATCAACTCCATGCTAATTTTAGTAAGTGTGAATTTTTCCAAAAACAAGTCCATTACTTAGGCCATGTTATTTCTGAAGGAGTGACAGTTGACCCTAACAATATTAAATACATTATGGATTGGCCTACCCTAAAAGATGTATATGATATAATATCCTTTATGGGCCTAGCAGGATACTATAGAAGGTTCATAAAGGGATTTTCCAAGATTGGTTTCCCAATGACCTCCCTTCAGAAAAAGGAATTTGAATTCATTTGGACATAAGAATGTGAAGAGAGATTCCAAGAGATGAAATAATTTCTAACCAATGCACCTATGTTGATTATTGCAGACCGAAACAAGGAATTCCTTGTTTGTACATACGCCTACAAGGAAGGTCTCGGAGGAGTCATTATGCAAGAAGGACATGTGATTTCCTACGAATCCAAAAAATTGAATGAGCATGAAATCAATTATGTGACCCATGATTTGGAATTAGTTTCCATAGTACATGCTTTAAAAATGTGGAGGCATTACCTCCTAGGTAGAATATTTTTGCTCATGACAGACCATAATGGGTTGAGATATTTGTTTGATCAACCAAAACTCAATGCTAGATAAGGTAGGTGGATGGATCTCCTCAGTGAGTTTGATTTTGAAATCAAACATATTAAAGGAAAATAAAATAGGGTGGCTAATTGTTATAACCCTAAATTGCACCACACATGCTTACCTGGCATCAGGCCAACTCATATCCCTTCTTTGCCAAAATTCTATTGAACAACTCTTTGAAAATCCTCTTGTGTAAAGGCCCATGCGTCGTAACCCATTATTTCACGCGTGTACACGCTGGCTGACTCACAATAGCCCGCGTGTACCTACAAAAGCACGAAAAAAGGAAAGTTTCCAATGGAACAAAAAGCTATGGGTGAGTTAACTGAAACTCCCGGCCATGCATGGCCGAGGGTTCGTCCAAAAACCTAGCTCCTTCTAGCCTATAAAATAAGGGGTAGGGGTACCATTTGGAAGAGGAAAAAATATAGCAAAGAAACTCTGCCCATTTACGTATTCCATTGTCCCAACCCTTTAGCCTTTCCTAATGCCAAAGGAGATTTAAAGCAAAGCAGTTGAAGGATAGAAGAAGAGGATCGCAGGATCAGGTTCAAGGAGCGATGGTTGGTCTCAAATTTTGTAAGTTGACTCATTTTAAGTAATAAAGAGAATGCTTTTCCCATCCCAATTCATGAACTTTCTATCGTTTGATTAGTTTATGTTGGATTTCTAACCCGTTAGTATAGAAGTAGCATGCATGCATAGTTGTTGTTTGTCTTCAGTGCAGGTCATATTTGGAAGGAGCATTGTGAATAAGTAATCAAGCACAATGGAGGATCAACATCAAATGTCGGTAACAAGGTAGGTGGATCTTTCCATGCATTTACTGAGAAAAGGGGATTTAAATCTAGGGATGTAGGTAGAAAGTAATTTCTATTCAGTCAAATCTGCATGCAAAGTCTGAACTCTATTTACTAGTCTGTAGGGTGTTTTTCCCAACAACAGAATTGGCGACCGTACTGGAGAGAATACTCTTTACAGTTCCTGGAATTTTTATTTAGTTTTTGGGTAGTTTAAAGACTAGTTTTTTCGTGCCTATCTTTTCTTTTCGTCTCTGTAAGGTATGAGCTAGAAGGGAGTCTGGTTTTCCATACCAGCTTTCCCTGACTTTTTCTTGACTATGTTTTTTGGGCCACACAGAGGTACACACAGCCTGCATAAGGCCTGAACGCGTGTACCTATGCCCTATCCTCTTACAACCCACGTGTGAACGCTAGCTGTAGAGATAGCAGTAGCATGTAGGAGTTCAGAGAATTCTGTTGTTTCTTTGCGAAAAAATGTGCCTCCTTTTTTATTAACTTTCGAAATTTTCAATAGAAATGTACATAACTACATGGTCGATTTTGGCGACTCGTCAAATGTTATGCCTCTATCTGTGTGTCAGAAAATTAACGCTGAAGTAAAACCTTATGATTTAAAGATCATTCAGTTAGATCGAACTAATGTCAAATTCATTGGTGAACTTAAAAATGTGTTTATAAGATTATCATCCAATCCAAAGGTTCACCAAGTAATCAATATTATTGTTGTTGACATTCCAAAAGTGTATGGTTTATTTTTTAGTAGAGATTGGTCAGAACAGTTACATGGTTATTTTTCTATGGACTGGTCTCATTTATGGCTTCCAGAAAATGGATAGCCTAACAAGATCAAAATAAACAGAGAACGTTACCTCAACTAAACTATAACAGATTTAAACGATCCAAATGAACATTTTACTATTGTTGTAAATTGGATTGATACACAGGGAATGACTACTTTTTTTGGTAATGTCATGACTAAAATTTCCTCTATCACCAACCCAGGACAACAATCCGATGTAACATCCTATACTCAAATGACAACTTTTCCAAGTACACAAAACATTGCTTATGACGAACAAATATGGTCCTTATATTTTGATGGATCCAAATCCTGGGAAGGGGTAGGTGTTGGTTTTGTTCTTATCGATCACACATGTAATAAAACATTTATTGCATGTCAGTTGGAGTTTGAATGTACTAACAATACAATAGAATACGAAGCACTTTTGCAAGGAATAAGGAAGGCACTGGATCTGGACGTGCAAAAATTGATAATATTCAGTGACTATGAAATTGTAGTTAAGCATGTAAGAAATGCAATACATTGTTTATCGCTGCATTTGAAAAAACTATCAAACCGAGGTATTGAGTTTAATGCATAAACTTCTCCCTTTCAATATAAATCTCATTCCTAGATCGAGTAATTCAAAAGATGATTTATTAGCTAATTTTGCCTCTAAATTGTTTCATGTTGAAAGTATTTCTCCTAACGCATTCTCGGTTGAATTATTATTCATGCCATCAATTCCTAACAACATCACAAACTAGAGAGTATTTGATTATGATCAATAGATCATGAATTTTCTACATATGGAAGACACCTTCCAAGATGTAGTACTCGATGAAAACACTCATAATGAAAACCTCTAAGATTTCATGGTAATATCTGATCCTCGATCTGTCGAATTATCATCTGAGCTGGTAAAATCTATCCCCAAATCTGTTGTAAGATTAGAAAAATTTTATGACCTACATGAAAAGTTTAGAGGGGTAGTCAATTGCAAAACAAACAGTTCCTCATTACTATACGAAACTGTAAATTTAGGAACGCGAGATAATCCTCAAAATATCAATCTGGGAAAAGGGTGTTCTGAACAAGAAAAGTTATCTTTTATAAAAAAAATCAAAGAATTCAAAGATGTGTTTTCTTGGATGTATGATGATCTAAAAACTTTTGAACCAAACATAATGTAGCATGCAATTCCTATGAAACCCCAAACCCAACCTTTTCAACAAAAATTGAGGAAAATGCATCCTAAATTAGAACTCACCGTAAAAAATGAACTAAATAAATTACTCACTTCCAAGATCATTTTTCCAGTTTGGCATACTCAATGGGTATCCAACTGATGCAGGAGAATCGTCAGAAAGTCCATGTGGAGGGACAATTCAGCGTCGTAGTGCACCTTTATAAAATTTCATAATCTGAAAGATGGCGCTTTTCTATTAATCTGTTTTGGAATGGATGATTGAACAAGAGAGAAATGCTCAGAAATTGTATGATGGAGAGAGGTCGGGGAGTTTCACTCTTAGTCTTGAATGTAATAGAAATTAGGTATCAGTTGGGGTTTTCTGTTTTTTGGGTAGATGAGTAGTCAAGGAGGGAATCCTAGAGGAACCTTTTGGTAGAAGGAGGAATATTGTACGCCCAAATGAGGTAGTCGAACATAGAGGATTGTGGTAGAATAGGAGGGAGAATATTTTTTTGAGAGAGACAAGAATCTATTGCAGTCAGAGCTTTTGTACACATTGTAATAAGGCATTCAAATTAATATAAATTACATTTTTTCCTCCCTATGAGTTTTCTGAGTATTCATGTGTTCTTTGAATGATTATCTGTGTGTTATTAATGTTGTAGATGTATGTTATATTTCATATGAAGGGATAGATAGAAATTCTCTATCAGTGAGTTTGTTAAAACTGTTATGGGTTCTTTAGGTTGTGCAAGGAGTTCACAACAGAGTATTGGAAACTCTCTAACCAATGCAAGGAGTGTGCATATGAATCTTGAATCAAGTTTAGGAAAGAACGTTCCAGGAGAGCACACCAGAACCTTTACAAACTCAGAGGAGAGCCTCAAGGTTACTGAATACCTTGGAGGAGGAATCTGTGCAGAGAAGGCATAAGGAGACATAGTTAATAAAAAATCTGTAAGGAAAATCTCTGCAAGGTGTGCATGAGCAGGTGGTTTCCAAGTGGGCACAAAGTTTCCCTTTGAAAGGAAGCAGAAGGGATGAGTCCCTTAGAGACTGAGAAATATGGAATATTAGGAGGGGTAGTGAAAGTTTGCACATAGAGCGCAAGTGTGTGCCAGAGTTGAAGACAAGTTTCTTTGCCAAATCCTAGAAGGTCGAGCGTAGAGGTTTCTAGGAGGGCACCAGAAAGTATTTTGAAAGACGCAAAAGGGTGAGACCCTTATGATATTGAGTAAATAAAATAACTTATAAGACATAGATAAAGGAGGGAGCATAGAGAGAACTTGTTTCAAGTTCAAAATATCAGAAGGGATAACATTCTCAAGAGAAAGCAAGATCCAGAGTGATTGAATCGTAGGGGAAATATGAAAGGGAGAAGCCTTTGACACTTAGAAAATTCTTCCAAGTCCAGGAGAAAAAAGAATCTTAGGAAGAGGAGCGACATAAACTGTCAAATCTGTTGCAGGGAGAAATCTCGGCCATCAGATCAGATTCCAGACAGGAGGAGTGTGTACAAGGGGAGAACAGATATCAGGCATTACATATGGGCACGAAGGACCAACATCCATTGGATCTAGAGGTGAGTGCATAGACTTTAACCCTTTGGAAGTGCACAGGGTAAGCAACCTCGTGAAGTCCAAGTTCATGAAAGGATCGTAGCCATTGATCGAAGGAAAGTGTGGACCATATATCTGGTCCCAAGAAACTTGCAATTTTGGATATCAAGGGAAGAGAGGTGAGCAGTCCTTTGACTTCAAAAAATGTGAAGTCCTGAGTTTGTGAAGGAGATCTCAACCATTAGATCATGGGGAGATCCAGATAATTAATCTGGAAATGGGAAAATCGAGAGTCGGGAGGAAGAAGGAAGACGACTTCCAAAGTCGTGAAATGTGAAGTCCCGATTTCATGAAGGAGGTCTAAACTGTTGGATCACAGAGAGTCTTAAACCGTTGATATGAGGCAAGCAGAGAGTCAAGGTTTCAGATATCAGAATAAGGGATAAAATCCATATTTATATATCATGAAACATGAAGTCCTGATTCATGAAAGGAAGAGTAGAACCATTGGGTCGCAGGGATTGTGGACCGTCGATCTGACATGAGCACAAGTTCAAGAGTCAAAAGAAGGGA
Organism: Picea glauca; assembly: GCA_000966675.3. NCBI lineage: Eukaryota > Viridiplantae > Streptophyta > Pinopsida > Pinales > Pinaceae > Picea > Picea glauca. The sequence goes on from JZKD02S1714098.1 coordinate 269,807, forward strand.
TACAAGAAACCTTTCAATGACGCGAAGTGCAAATTCATGAAGCACTTGAGATATTGGTCCCAGGTCATAGCGAGGGGTCACCTTGATGAAGGTTAAGGGAAGGAGCTAGCGCTCGCTATAATCCAATTTGAGAGTTTGGAATTCAAGAGAGTCAGGGTAAATCACATGAAACGACGCGACACATGAAGTCACAATGCGCCTTTTGGGTTAGGCCAGTGGTCAAAGCTATGGTCACGTGAAGGAAGGGGCTTAGCCAGAGAAGAGATAGCACCCGTTTGGCATTGAGGTTTGAAAAACTCTCAGGAGAGGGCCCGTGGGTGCCATACGACCTACGCATTTGGAGGAAGGGCATGTGTAAATGGTTTTGGGGTCTAGAAGAGACCCAAAGAGTCAATATGAGTCATTTTCTTGATTGATACTAGACCGGGAGGTCAACAACCCTGAAGGGAGAAGGGGGGGTTTGCATCAAGTGGTATCAGAGCTTATTTTTGCTTGTAGATAGCAGGAAAAAGAGGAAATAAGGTAAAGGAGATAGTCTGATACCATCAAGTGGTATCAGAGATCAGATTTTTTTTTTATTTCTGCAGCAGAGAACAAAGAAAGGATATAGTCTGATATCAAGTGGTATCAGAGTTGAATTTTGTCTGTATATTTCAGAAAAAGGAGACAGAGGAGAAATTCATTATTTTGTTTGAAGACAGTACACAAAGGAGAGACAGTGAAAGGAGATAGTCTCATACCATCAAGAGGTATCAGAGTTGATTTCATTTGTAGATTTTAGGCGAAGGCGATAGAGAAGGAGAAGGCAATAGAGAAGGTGATATGACTACATCAAGTAGTATCCAAAGATGAATGTTTTCTACATATTGTAGGCAAAGGCGAGAAGGAGAATAGAGACAATCTAATGACATCAAATGGTATCATAAGTTGAAGTTCACTTCTGGACAACAGGTGAAGGAAGACAGAGTATTGATGCTTTGTAAAGATGGTTGCAAGGTGCGCAACAAATGGTAGATAGCCAATAGGCCTAAAGATGGAAAATATGGCTAGTAAAGGCCATGAGCATGGTTGAAGAAGAGACCGCAATAAGAAAAGTAAAGAAGAAATTGACGAGGAGCTCATTGAGATAAGAGAAAGAATGGAATAGCTGACATTGAAGATGCAGCAGTAGGAAAAGGTACGCTGGAGGTATGAATGGCCTCTGAATAGGAAAGTAAAATGGCTTGTTCAAATTATTTTGGTTAGAAAGCAATAACAAGGAATGAGAAGATGGATGAGGTATGCTGAAAACCACAGTGACACAGAGGAAGAGCTAGTTTTCATTTGTGAGCCAGAAGTCGGAGAAACCCTCAGTGATGAGGAAGGGAGAATAGTTATAGGTATCATAAACTGCCAGGAAGGTAGAGATGAATTTTCATATTGCCAAGAGGGCAATGATATGAGATCAAGTGAGGGTCTCTTAGACTATCTGGAGGACATCATTTGAAATTCATATTGCCAAGTGGACCATGAGATGGGATCAGGAGATCTCATAAAATTCCAGGATGGAAGAAGTGAAATTTCAAGTTTCCAGGTGGGAAATGGAAGGAGATCAGTGGATGATCTCATAGACTGCCAGAAGGGTAGTGATGAAAGTTTAAGTTTCCAGGTGGGCAATGAAGAGGCATCATTGGATCTCATAGATGGCCAGGGGGGAAAAGGAGGAATCCCAGAGTGCCAGGTGGGCAAGGGAGAAGAGATGAACTAAACTAAGATTTCATATCATCAAGGAGTGTTGATGGAAGAAGATCATAGGTGTGTTCTGATCATTGGGGGAATTCAAATATTCCTGTCAAATAGTCCAACAGAGGCTAATACAAGAGTTGCACATGAGGAGGTATTACAACAAGAATCCGAGAAGGATGCCATGAGGCCAAATTATTTTAAAGCTAACTGTGTCTATGATGCAGGTGTGACAGAGGAAAGACAACTAGCAAGGACTATCAAAGAGGAGGAGAAGGAACAAATACTGATGTCTGCCCCAATAGAAAAAGAGGAGAATTCAGACAAATTGCTCACTCAATGGGAGAAGGAGTTAGAGATGTTGGAGGATTGGTTGAACAATCTAGAACCAGAATATGGTTGCCAACAGATAGTCATGCATATTGTGGGAGAGGAGAATTCAACAGAATTGTTCAAAATTTTCAGCCAGGAAATTGAAAGGGAGATAACTGTAGCATTGGAGACTGCAGCAGAAGAGGAAGAAAACAACATAGATTTTGTTGAATTTTATGAGGAATTGGAGGCCCTAGAAAGAAGGGTAAATATATAGAGTAGGCATATCTAACAAATCAAATTGGAAACAGGTAGAGGAGCATACCATCCTGAGGAGAAGCTAGAAGAAGTTGGAGTTGAACCAACACAAGAGAAGATGACAGAAGCCAATCCGTTAGACAAAGAAATTGAGCAGCAACTCAGTGATGAGACTGCAGAAACGGAGTCTGCAGCAGGGTGGCAAGATAAGACCACAAAAGATGAAGAAATCAAGGGAGATCAGGTTGATCTAACCATTGACAAGGAGGAAGTGCAGCAGAGCAATCTGTAAAATGAGGACCAGCCAGTTGAGTAGTTGGACGAGGTGATCAAAGAAATCAAAAGGTTGATGTTGGGGTCAACACAAGAAAATGTCAGTAGGAGGAAGTTGAACCAAGGAAGACCTGCCATAGCAGCAGAAAAGAAACAAACACAACAACAAAAGAAGCAACAAGTAAAAGTAGTAGATGAACATCTCTAAGAGAAAGTATGGGAACCTAGAGGATCTCAACATCAAAGAAAAGGGAGCCATGAGCAGGATCTCATGATTTTCCCAACCATGGAGTATGATGACGAAGCATCGTTAGCAAGTACACGTGGAGGGACAACTCAATGTCATAGTGCGCCTTTCTAAAATTTGAGAAACTAAAAGCTGGCACTTTTATGTTAATCTGTTTTGGAATGGATGATTGAATCATAGATAAATGCTCATAAATTGTATGATGGTGAGAGGTCTGGGAGTTTCACTCCTAGTGTTGAATGTAACAGAAATTAGGTAGCAGTTGGGGTTTTCTGGTTTTCGGGTAGATGAGTAGTCACGGAGGGAACCCTAGAGGAACCTTCCAGTAGAAGGAGGAATATTGTATGCCCAAATGAGGTAGTTGAACATAGAGGATTGTGATAGAATGGGAGGGAGAATTTTTTTTGGAGAGAGCCGAGACTCTATTGCAGTCAGAGATTTTGTACACATTGTAATCAGACATTCAAATTAATAGCAAATGTAGTTTTTCCTTCCTATGAGTTTTCTGAGTGTTCATGTGTTCTTTGAATGATTATTTGTGTGTTATTGATGTTGTATATGTATGTGAGATTTCATATGTAGGGATAGATAGAAATTTTCTATCAGTGAGTTTGTTGAAACTATTCTGGGTTCTTTAGGCTGTGCAAGGAGTGCACAACAAAGTATTGGAAACTATGTAGCCAGTGCAAGGAGTGTGCATCTGAATCTCAAATAAAGTTCAGGAAAGAACGTGCCAGGAGGAGACATCATAACCTTTATAAAATCAGAGGAGAGCCTCAAGGTTATTGAATACCTTGGATGAGGAATCGTTGCAAAGAAGGCATAGGGAGACAGAGTTATTGAATACTCTGTAAGGAAAATCTCTGCAAGGTGTGCATGAGTAGGTGATTTCCAAGTGGGAACGAAGTTTCCCTTTGAAAGGAAGCAGAAGGGTTGAGTCCCTTAGAGACTGAGAAAGATGGAAGCTTAGGAGGGGTAGTGAAATTTTTCATGCAGAGCGCAAGTGTGCACCGGAGTCGAAGACAAGTTTCGTTGCCAAAGCTCAAGAGGTCGAGCGCAGAGGTTTCCAGGAGGGCACCAAAAAGTATTTTTAAAGACGCATAAGGGTGAGACCCTGATGAGACTGAGTAAATCGAATAAATCAGAAGAGATAGTGAAAGGAGGGAGCATAGAGAGAACTTGTTTCAAGTTCAAAATATTAGAACAGATAGCATACCTAGGAGAAATCAAGATCCGGAGTGGTCAACTCATAGGCGAAAGATCAAAGGGTGAATCCTTTGACACTTATAAACTTCTTCCAAGTCTAGAAGAATAAATAATCTCAGGAGGAGGAGTGACAACAACCATCAGATCGGTTGTAGGGAGAAATTTGGGCCATCAAATCAGAGTCCAGATAGGAGGAGTGCATACAAGGGGAGAACAGATCTCAGCCATTAGATCTGGACATGAAGGACCAACATCCGTTGGATGCAGAGCTAAGTGCATGGGCTTTAACCGTTTGGAAGTGCATAGGGTAAGAAACCTCGTGAAGTCCAAGTTTGCGAAAGGATCACAACCATTGATCGAAGGAAAGCGTCAACCGTAGATCTGGTCCCAAAAAGCTCACGAGTTTGGATATCAGGGGAGGAGAGGTGAGCAGTCCTATGACTTCGTGAAACATGAAGTTGCAAGTTCATGAAGGATATCTCAACCATTGGATCATGGGGAGATCTAGACCATTAATCTAGAAAGCAGAAAATTGGGAGTCGGGAGAAAGAAGAAAGCCAACTTCCAAAGTCGCAAAACGCCAAGTCCCAAGTTTGTGAACGAGGCCTGAACCATTGGATCATGGGGAGTATCGGACCATTGATCTGAGGCAAGAGGAGATTTGGGGTTTCATATATCGGAAGAAGGGAGATGAGACATCTTTCAATCTCAGGAAATGTGAAGTCACGATTCGTGAAGGGGAGAGTAGAACCGTTGGATCACGTGGATTGTGGACCGTCGATCTAATGCGAGCGCAAGTTTAGGAGTCGAAAGAAGGAAGACAAGAAACCTTCCAACTACGTGAAGTGAGAAGATGTGAAGCGCTCGAGAGATTGGCCCCAGTTCATAGTGAGGGGTCACATTAATGAAGGTTAAGGGAAGTAGCTAGTGCTAGCTAGGCACCAGTTCGAGAGTTCGGAAGTCGAGAGAGTCGAGGTGAATCACATGCAAAGACTCGACACGCGAAGTCGCAAATCACCTTTTGGGTTAGGCGAGTGGTCACAACCGTGGTCATGTGAAGGAAGGGGCTTATCCAGAGAAGATCTAGTGCCTATTTGGCGTTGAGGTTTGAACATCACTCAGGAGAGGGCCCACGGGTGCCATACGACCTGCGCATTTGGAGGAAGGGCCTATGTAAATGGTTTTGGGGTCTAGCAGAGACCAAAAGAGTTAATCTGATTTAGTTTCTTGATCGATCCTAGACCAGGACGTCAGGAGCCCCAAGGGGAGAAGGGGGGTTTTCATCACCAACTTAGTCACAGTAAGAAAGAAGAGTGCAGAAATTCAAATTTGTGTCAACTTTTGCAATTTAAACAAAGCCTCTGATAGACACAATTACCCTCTTCCTCCAATGGAACAAATTTTGCAAAACATATTTGGTTCTAAAAGACTATCTTTATTAGATGGTTTCTCGGGATATAACTAGGTCGTTATGTGTCCATCAGATCATCCGATAAACCACTTTTCATACCCCATGGGGCACTTATGCCTATAGAAAAATGCCTTTCGGATTGATAAATGTCGATGCCACCTTCCTGAGGGAAATGGACATTGCTTTTCGTGGCCTTATCAATCAGTCAGTTGTGGTCCACCTAGATGATGCCACTTTCTTTGAAAGGAAAAATAAGGATGACCTGTCACATCTTAGGGCTGTGTTAGAACGATGTCGCAAGTCCGGTGTTTCACTCAATCCTAAAAAATCAGTCTTTGCAGTAGAACAAGGGAAATTTCTTGGGTTTGTAGTCTCTAAAGATGGAATGATAATTGATCCTGAAAGAACCCAAGCCATTGCCAACCTTCCCTCACCTTCTTCCAAAAAGGCCATGCTTTTTAGGTAAAATTAATTTTGTTAGACGATTTGTTACGAGTTTTTCTAAAATGGTTAGACCTCTACACAATTTGATTAAAAAGGAAGTCTTGTACAAATGGGGATCACAAGAGAATCAAGCTTTTAATTCCATTAGAAAATCTATAATTGAAGCACCTTCCTTGATGAGTCTTGATTTTTCCTAGGATTTTAGATTCTATACTTTTGCATTTGACAGATCTTATGTTGTTTTGCTTACACATAAAAATGTTGAAAGAAATGGGATACCTATTTCATTTATGAGCTCTTATTTTAAAGGAGAAGAACTAAATTACCCCGCAGTAGATCAACATGCATGCACTTTTTTTAAAGAAGTTAAACATTTTAGTTCTTACCTGTTAAAATCTAGGACAAAAATTGTTGTTCCTTACCCTACTGTAAGAAATTTGTTAATGCAAAAAGAGATGGGAGAGAAAAGAGAAAATTGGATGAAATCACTTCAGGAATATGATCTCAAAATAGTACTTGCACAAATTGTTAAGGGTCAAGGCCTTTGTTTATTGGTAGTTGGTTCAATTGAAAATTTAGAAAATCAAATAAATACATCAAATGCAAATCAGCATAACGAAACACAAATCAATTGTACACAAACTATGCCCAATTCATGGTATGATAATATCATACTTTATTTGTTGCACGGAACTTCTCCTCATATCCTTGATCTGAAAAACAAAAGAGTACTAAGACTTAAATATGCATATTTCCAATTAATTAATGATATATTATTTCAAAATAATTTTGACGGCGTTTTTCTACGTTGCTTAGAAAAGGAGGAATCTGAAAGGGTGTTGGATGAACTTCATTTCGGTGATGTCGATGGTCATTTTGGTGGGGATAAAACTGCTCACAAAGTACTAAGGGATGGATAATATTGGCTTACCTTTTTTAAGGATGCTCACACTTTGTCCCACAAATGTATAATCTGTCAAAAGGCTGCAAGACAAGTGAAAAAAACAACTTTCCCTTTGCAGCCTATTACGGTAGACACACCTTTTCATCAATGGGGCCTAGATATTATAGGACCGATTAATCCCCCTTCCTAACAACAACACAAGTACATTCTCATGGAAACAAACTATTTTACGAGATGGTCTGAAGCCTGACCATTAAAGGTAGTCAACACAAATCAGGTAGTTTCGTTTCTAAACTCTCATATTATCACTCATTTCAGAATTCCTGAATGTTTGGTTTTTGAAAATGCTTCTTATTTTTCCTCCTTGGATATGAATTTCTTCGCTTTAGAAAAAGGGATTAAACTAAAATAATCTTCCATCTATTACCCTCAAGGGAACAGTTTGGTCGAATCAACGAATAAAAATTTGATCAAGATTTAAAGAGAACAATGTTAGAAAACCACAAAAATTGTCACAATGCGTTGTACAAGGAACTTTGGGCTAATAGAGTCACCCCAAAAGTTTCCATTGGTAATTCTCCTTTCTTCCTCGTTTACAGAAGATAATCCATCCTTCCTTCACATGTCTTGCTTCCCTCTCTGCAATTGTCGCAGAAAGATAAAGAAGAGGAATGTCCTCCTCTATAAAATTAGATAAACAATTTATTAAAATTGGAAGAAGTAAGAACACAAGCAAAACAAAAATTGGATCAGCATCAGCAATTGTAAAGAGATGGTATGATACAATTTCATCCTCTAAAAGGAATTTTAATGTAGGGGATTTAGTCCTCAAATGGGAGAAAGTGCATGAGAATAAAGGAGAACATACCAAGATCCAAAACCTGTGACTGGGGCCTTTTGTCATTTCTGAAAAATTGGGTCCTAGTTCTTTTTGGTTGCACAACTTAGAGGGGCAGCCAGACACTTTTCCAGTGAATGGCCAGTCTCTGAAAAAAGTACTTCACGTGAGAAAATCAAGTTTGTCCCATTGTAAATATTTTTTAGTTTGCATTTTTTTTTTGTTTTTTATTTTTTTTTTATTTAGTTTGGTTTTTGTTTCTATAATAATTATTTTTGAATCATCATTCATTATGGAGGGGAATTTAATATTTCATTAGTAGCAGTTTGATAAAAGTTCAAAGCATCTTCACACTAAATTCTGAACTCATATTGGTTTCGGTAAGTCGTTGTCCAATCATTGTTCCCGGTTTTCATTGAGATCTCAAGGAAACACGATTATATTTAAAAAATTCTCACGCCGTCCCTCTTTTAATGAGAACAACTCATAGTGCTTTCCCATCCTAGAGATGATTTCTTGGCTTAAATCTAAATGTCCAAATTATGATTACAGTTATCAGTTTTCAAAGAACGAAAAAATAATCAATCCTATCATTGCTTGGCTGTGAAATTTTCTATATCACTCCGCTCTCTTATTATCATGAATTCTTTACAAACAATTTTAGAGAGTTGGAAGCACTGTAATGTGTGGGAATTGTGTGTAAACCCATTAGGATACTGAACAGGTCTGCTGGCAGCGGGTAAAAGCACACATGATACCAAGACAAAGTTGTCGCAGTACTAAACAGGCCTGTTGGCAATGAAGAAATGTCAGGTTCGAAGATCTTCAGGTATTTTTTTTAAATTGATCAGATACTTTTATCATAAATGGATGACTCTTGGATGGGATCAAAGTACTAGAGAGGGTTAAATGATGTCCCTGTCGAGGCTATAAATGCATGCTGGCAGTAGTGACCTTGTCAATGGTATTAGAGTTACTTGCATAAATATCATTACCCCTTTGATCAAAATGAGATGTTGGATTAAAATTTTTGACCAGAAATTTATTCAATGATACGACTATGTTATTTTTCCGAGTTAATGTCAAAATGCTTGATCTGTCTTTTAATTGTTTCTAATAACTATATGAGTTAATTGTTCTCTGATTAAAGTTCTGATGATCCAGATATAATTGCTTACCCCAGCGTGTCTCCATTGTTGGCAGCTGAATATTCATGTCAATTTTATCATTATAAAATGTCGTCTTAATGGGATAAAAAAAATTGTAGCTGCCTCCTTCTCCTTGCAATTTTTTATTTTTTTTCTCATATTTTGGTTTTGAAAAGATTCGTTTGATTAGCTCTATGTATGAGTTCATTTATTTTTATATATCATTTCTCTTGTTCAATTTCATGACTGTAAGCATGAAATTAGAACAATCTTTGGTTTGAGGGCATCATACAGTTTGTGGACTTTCCTTTTATAAATTGGATAACACCTAAGGGCATCTAATATTTTCTTAAACCTTTAAAGATTGTAAACCTATCATATTATGGGTTGATTCCTTATCATAGCACATGGGTTATCCACCTTTGGGTTATGACTTAGGCATTCTATTCCTTGATTATTTTTTATTTTCACATTACCATATCTATGAGTGCGCATCAAACAAAACTTTGGTGTTTTTTGTAATTTGAATCCTACCCCTTGGAGTCTTATCACGGTCTCATCGTCATGTTATAGGACTGACATTCATACCTTCAAGAATTACTCCTTCACCCTGCATAGCACAAGCATGCATTCATTGCTTCAAGTGATAAGTTTTGGTGTTTGGGTTTGACATTCATTTCACAGAGTGGTTTTCCGTTCAGTGCATTCCTCTGGTTTAGTATCGAATCAATGCTCCAAATGGTCTCTATGGTGGCTTTCTAAAGACTTGGGAATCAGGTTTCTTCCAAATATGAAGAACTCATCCTATACTTCATATTTTTTCAAAGACACCCCACCCTTCGCTACTCCTGTTGTTTCTGTGTAACCTTATCAATGGTGCCTGTGGTGAGGATTGAGCCCAATGGTTCATAGGCTCTCCTCTCACATGACAATGTCATGTACGACCTTGTGGCTTATGGATAGGATGGGTTCATAAAATGATTTGTGGGTTTCAACCTCAAATTGGCTCAAGCATTTTCCCATACTTTCGATGGTGCGAGGGCTAAAATTGGGGATTTGCAGTTATAGGTGACCGAGAGTTTGATTGCAAAGGCTATAGGATTGCCCCAAGAGGGACCTCATTGGTTTAAAAACCTCAAGTTCGAAGGCGTCCCATGGAACTCATTGATGGCTTCCAAGAAATTGTGTTACAGTCAAAAGGTACACCCATTGTTTTATTTAAACCATGATGGCATGGATTGTTGTTGATGCTTAAGAAATTTATTACCTGTGAGGGTAGATAGGGTCTATTCTTCTTGTATCGTGTCCATTTATTGATGGTATTTATGGGTGTTAATTTGAATATTCCATTTTATCTACTTAGGAGCCTGCAAAAAATGGCCAAGTTCTGCCAGAGACAAAACCTAAATGCCCATTCTAGTTTGTTCCATCACGACCTCATCCGAATTCTGGTGATTTTGCATTTGTCTAAAGTTGGGGATAGTTGACATGATTTCATGTATAGACATGGGTTTTTCCCACTTGAAAACGTGACAGACTTACCTCTTCATATTAATGAATTTCCTAGTCCCTGTCGATCAAACCCCTCTATGGAAAACCTACATGTCAATCTGCAAGAGAGCCCTGTGTCTATAGTTGAAACCCCTGTTGTTCTCTAGAATCCATCTAAAGGAAATAAACCGAGATGTGATTTTATTCCCAAGAAATCTTAGAAGAGGTTTTGGATTATCTAAAGGATAAAATCCTTATTGTCCCTAATCCGGAGCCAATTTAGTTTGATTCAAATGAAATTGATATAAAGAAATAGGGTAGGCAAAAGAAACAAAGAAGTCCAAACATCAATTTTAAAAATAAAAGACTTGGATGACTTATTTCCCGAACACTAAGAAATCGACAGCATGATCATGTGAAACCAATCCCTATGATTGAGGTAGATGATCGATTTTCTGAGGATGACATCGATGATCGAGATGTTGAGGGTGATATCGATGACCACATCCCTGGGGACGATATCGATGCTAATACACCACAGTTCGATTTATTATCAAATATTCCCCCATTCTTAAAGAAATAGGAGGGTTTTTCAGGTATACAACATGATTTGAAACAAATTATGGAACAGGTTAAAATACCCACTGCAGAGCACACTTAGCCTTTGCCTAGCATAGAATCGGTGCATTTTAAAAATTGTTTCGATTGGATTGTAAGGTATTATTGGGATGTCCCTTACATGCACAATTGAACTAGATAGTCACAGGGAATTCAGTGCTTGAGAGGGATAACAATGACTTGAGAGCCTATGTTCCATCGAATGCACATCAAGATAAAAAACGTATTAAGCGATCTGGGAATGTGATCATCAAAATTTCCACAAAATTCAATACCATTATAAATTCAGACATGTCTAATGCCTCTCTATCAAATTTTCGAATTGGTAAATAATTGTTTTGTTTTTACGATTTGATGTTGTTTGAGAAATAATAGTTAGATTCATTTTTTATTTTATTTTTATTTTGAGACTAGGTACAGAATCGAAAGATTCTGTAGCCAGTTTGTTTAAAGTATTTGTTGGGATTATTATCTAAATCTTGATTTTGTTTTATCATTTCAGGTAAACAACATATTATGGTGCTATGCTTAAGGAAAGGAGTTATTGTTAGAAAAACAGGACCACGGAGCAATAAAATAAAACAAATGTAGAAACAAAACACAGAAGACACATAATACAAGAGAGACACAGATTTACGTGGTTCACCCAGTGTGGGCTACGTCCACCAGAGA
>JZKD02S1714098.1:284581-299210 GCA_000966675.3 Picea glauca
TGGGGAGCTTAAGACAAAAAGGAATATTTAATTAATATTTCTTAAAGTATAAAGTATGGGTAATTATTTTCTCCTAAGTTCCAAAGTTGGGGGACAAGTGGGCCAAAGTAGATCCAAACATGACAAGTGTCAAGTTGGGGACATGCATACATATTGTTTGGATTTAGTTAATTTTCCATCATGCTTACCAAGATTCCCCCCATCATTCGAGGATACCATGAGCTTACACTTAGGTAGTCAAATATCCTCCATACTTTCATGTCATTGAACCTGAACCTGCATCCATAACCACACATGTTTGTGTACCTGGTCATCTTGGGAGCGGGACTGAAGAAGCGAGTTGTCAAGCCCATGGGATATTGAAGAGGCGGGTTGTCAAGACCATGAGAAGTTCCTCTCTGGGTGAGATAATTGCTAGGAATTGATTTCCTAAGGGTGCTAAACTACAGCTACAGGGCTCTGAGACTTCCTTTCTGGCCTATTGTTGAAGCCTTGGAAGGGAAGTGGGGCAGCTGAGGGATTGTTGAGCAGATAAGGGGAACACTTCTTGTGGTGGGATAGGCATGTGGGGAATGAGGGATTGTAGGCTGTTAGTTTGAGTTGGCACCTGTGACAGAGTATTTCTTGTTGTCTATGAGCCATTATCCTGGTTAGGAATCCCTTTACCCGAGTGGAGTTTAGTCCCATCTCGGGGGTGACCCACTGCTGAGAGTGATGAGAAGTGTGGTCTAAGGCTAGAAGGTTCATGGAAGGTTTGCACGTAGTTGTTTAAAATCTTACCAAGATAAGTGTCAACTGTGTGAAAAAATTACATGCTGCATTGTTATTTACGTGTGTATTTTTATGAGCTTATCTTATGTGTGGTTATAACTATCTTTATATTTATGGGTATTGCTTGTATATGTTGCATGTATAGGTTTACTATTATTTCAGTATGAATCTGTGCATTTACAAAATGTATTTGTCTGTTTACATTTTATATATAATTCTTCCACAAGAGTTATGTGTGTATATATCTTAATTGCATGCAGTTCAAAAAATCCATGTGGCATAGCTCAGTTGGATGTTGGGTATGTTATAGTATGTTCCGCAGAGAGAATGAAAGTGTTCTCTGGTGTATCATGGCTCGGCGTGGTATGGTCGGGGACGTTACAATATGGTATCAGAGCTTCAATTTTCAACACTGAGCCTAGATGGGCCGAGAAAGTTGATTTGAAGAGAAATTACATAGAGGATTTATTTCACACTGGACAAATTTCGAGTTGCAAAGCGTCCATGGTAACAAGTAACAACAATTGTGCGGAATTGGGAAAAATCCCCAATTTCTGTTGTTAAATTCATGGGAAAATGGAGAAATTCAGTCATGTGGTGAGATATTAATGATTTAATATATTTTCTAGTGAATTCAGACTTGGAATTGGTCAAATTTGAAGTTACAATGAAGCCATGACAAATGGAGCGAGTTTTGTAATTAAAATTCTCAATTCGTGACTTGATTTTGGGGAAATTATTTCTAGAAATGTCAACCCATGATGATTTGTTGCTGCAGAGATTGAATTGGTGTTATCGAGGTGAAATTAAGCAAATTTCATAGTTGTAGAATGTCTATGGTAAATAAATTGGGGAAAAAGTTAAGTAAAATCCCGAATTTCTACAACGGAATTCACGAGGAATTGATGCACATAAAAATAAATGAGTGTAGGTGGGAGCACTAAAAATTCATGATGCGCAGTAGAAGATTGTGATATGTAAAAATTAGGCATTGGGTGGATAAATATTGGCGTACGGGCACGTGTGCTAAAATTTGGTGCTGCGCGGAAAATATTGGCGTGCGGGCGCGTGCGCTAAAAGTTGGTGCCGCACGGAAAATATTGGCGTGCTAGTGTGCGCGCTAAATTTTGGCACAACGTGGAGAAATGTTGGCGTACTAGTGTGCGCACTAAATTTTGGCATCGCGTGGAAAAATGTTAGTGTGCAAGTGTGCGCACTAAATTTTGGCACCGCGCTGAAAAATGTTGGTATGCAGGTGCACGCAGTGTGCACACACATAATAATGGTGCGTGTAGTGTGCGCATTATTGGTTGAGCATAGAGAAACTTTCTTGGTGTGCGCACAATGTGGATATATGTTGTTTTACGTTGAAATTCATTGCAACACTTTAGAAGAGAAGATTAGTGAACCATGTGACATAGGGACTACTCGGACTAACCCAAAAATAGTGTTGGGTAAAAGGTGTTCTCATAAGAAATGGTCTTTTAACTTGAGTTTTGAACATACATTATTAACTAAAAACATAAGGATGATTTTTACCCTGGCACTTATGTCTGGTCTATGCGGTTCGTCGTTCTTGTTAATCTTTCAATCGAATTGAAAGGATAATGTCCTTCCTTGGACTCCCACTCTCACGTTGCACGTGCTTGTCCCAATCAAGTCTCGGGGTCATCGATAATTAAAAGACACTGACTAATCTCGTATAGAAAAAAGTTCACAACATTAAGCACCATCCAAGACACAAACTGATATCGTATAGAATAAAGAACAACATTAGGAGTAACCTAACTCGGGTGCAATATTTCTATGCATTTTAGAGCCTTACCCCAACGGTTTTTCTCCATTTTAAACCAACCCAGATACTCATAAAATTGATCAGAGTTCTGGATTGACTGGAAATTTAAAAGCATTTAAAAGCGAGCTGCGGAAAAACTGCCAGAAACGTTAGCCCACTCCCACCACATTATGCACCATTTAATAATCTTGTTTGTACTGATTCATGTTTACCAATATTTGTTTAATATTAAAAGTATACCAAGAAAGATTCATGTTTAAGAGAAGGTGACTACTTCAAAAAACAAGTGAAATGAGGAGAGTAGGTGCTTATTTCTCACTACTTGTAAAGTGGGTATGGATACAAGGATTGTCTTGGAAAAAATGTTATGGGAAAGATTTCATGGAAAATGCATCTTAGTTTATGGGAAAATGCATAGAAAGATTTCATTGGAAATGCATCTTAGTTTATATTGTTCCAATAGTTACAGTGAACACATATCTATAGAAAATACCTATAGAAGATACAAGGAAGGAAACTATTTTAATGATTTGGAGTGGAAACATCCGAGAGATGCTTCTATTGTTAGCTCATGTAATTCTAAATAAATGGAGGCATATCGCTACAAAATGAGAAAGATGTACAATCATTAAGGATTTGCTTGTGAATAAATGCAAGAGAAACAAAACGATGAGCTACGAGAAGAAAATGATGGAAATCTATATTTTCCACTGTTGGGATTTGGTGACAACGAATTCCTCCATCCATTGATGGATTTGGATCCTATTATTCTACGTTGGTTGCAAATAAATAGACCAAGTTAGAATATGGATAGGGATTGCATTTAATACTCAGTTTGTTGTGTGAATTTATAAATTCATGTAAGTTCGTAGAGGCAAAAGAGAGACAGAGTGAGAACTTTCTAGTCTGTTGTAATCTCCATGATCTAAATAATAAGACAATCGATACCTATGCTTGGTGGACATAGCCCAACGTTTGGGTGAACCACGTGAAATCCATGTGTTTCTTATCTGTGTGATTGTTAATTATCATATGTGAATTGTGTTTTCTTCATTTTCAATTCTAACAATTGGTATCAGAGATGCATTGGAGATCCATGAGGTGATATCCGTGGTGCAAGAAAGTGAATTGAGTAGGTGTTGCAGGAGGAAATTGAGTAGAAATTCATCGACACTCCCTAGGTAGTGTTAGAGGTGTGTTGATGCTATCACACTTATGAAATTTTAATTTCAGTAAAATATGTGCACCCTGTGTATGCATCACAGAGCTCCGACGCTCACCCATCCATAGTCAAGGAGCGCTAGCGCTCCCCCATCCACACTCAAGGAGAGCTACTAGCTCAAACTAGCGCTCCCTTTAAATGGTCCAAGGAGCATCGAACTCCTTTTAAAAACATTTGTATGATTTTTTCTCCTTGAAAAAGTTAAGGTATTTGGGTCTTTTTCAAAAATTGAATTTTTTTTTTATAAAAGCGTGAACATTGAAAGTCACATGGGTGGATGAAGTAAAAAAAAAAAAAAATTCAATAAAGGTTTATTATATTTAGAATTCGATATAATATCTAAAAGGTGGAGGTTTTAAAAAGGTGTTTTTATTTTTATTTTTTATTTTAAATAAAGGAGAGGTTGGTAAAAGGATTTTTTATTAAACCTTGTGGTGTTTATACCATTTTTTTCTCCACAATATCTTTTAAAGGACCTTGGTTATTATAAGCAATGATTTTGGAATTAGGAGATTTTGTGCTAATGGCTAATATGCAGAGCTCGAAGTTTGAAGTTGAAAAGTTCAGTGGTAAAAGAAACTTTGAGCTCTGGAAGCTCAAGATGCGGGATTTACTGGTGCAACAAGGGTTGAAAAAAGCATTAGCAAGAAATTTAAAGAAGCCAACAACCATGAAAAATGAGGAATGGGAAGATCTGGATGCAAAATCTCTTAGTATCATTCGTTTATGTATGGCAGATGATGTTCTATTTAATATCGTAGGAGAGGATACAACATCAGGCTTATGGAGCAAGTTGGAAAGTCTATATATGACAAAGTCCTTGATGAGCAGGATCTACTTGAAGAGACAGTTGTATAGTTTGCAGATGAAAGAAGGTACAAAAACTGTTGACCATTTAAATACCTTTAATACCCTTATAATTCAATTAACTAGTATGGAAGTTAAATTCAAAGATGAAGATAAGGTTATTACACTATTTTGTTCGTTCCCTGACTCTTGGGATAATCTACTCACCTCTATTAGCTTTAGCTCAACAAGAGTTTTAGATTGTGACTCTGTTGTGGGAGCTTTGTTGGCTGAGGAGATGAGGAGAAAATCTAGTCAAGAAACCTCAACTTCAGAGGCGATGTTGGTCAGAGGTCGAACTAAAGAGCAGAATGAGAAAAGTTTTTCTCAATCTAAGTCAAGACACAAAAAGGGTAAAGCAAAATGTTGGTACTATGGAAAAACATGACATCTCAAGAAAGATTGCTGGAAAAGAAAGGAATCCGAGAAAAACTCTACGAAGGAAGCAAATTTGGTTGTAACAATTCAGGTATGACTCATTAAGTTTTATTCATTTCTAGTAATTTACAATATCAAGAAGAATGGCAGTTAGATTCAAGTGCCTCCCACCACATGTTCTCACATATAAATTGGTTCATTTGTTACCAATCTCTTGATGAGGGTGTAGTGTTTATGGGAAATGGTATTCCCTGTAAAAATGTTGGGGTTGATAGAATTAGAATCAGGATGTTCAATGGTATTGTTATGGAATTAACAGATGTTAGATATGTACCTGAGCTTAAATCAATTTTGATTTCATTGGGAGTGTTGGATTCTTGTGGATATAAGTATACAGGTCAAGGTGGAGCACTCACATTGTCAAAAGGTAGTTTAGTAGTGATGAAGGAAACAAAGGTTGATAACCTTTATAATATGGAAGAGAGTATTGAAGTGGCATCTGAAGTGACAGATGTATCTTCTTGTTTATGGCAGAAGCATCAAGATCATAAGAGCAAGAAATAATTGCAGGTACTGGTAAGTAGTAAATCATTTCTAGACTACTATTGGGGATCAAAAAAATTTCACAGGAGAAGGAATGCGCTCTGCAACTTAGGTTTAAGGTTTCAGCCGCACTGTCATAACCTTCGCCCCGCTGGGGCTCATGAATCTGAAGGAGGGAGGGCCGAAAGGCACCTCCTATAGCCAGGTAACAGTGAATGGAAGCATGGGAGAGGGATCAAAGTGGCCCACATTCGAGCCTCCCCCAGATCTACGCTCAAAGATCATGACAGAAGGACATTTCAAGAACAAAGAGATGGATGTTGACTCGGTTAAGGACAACAGTGTCAATGCCACGGCTACCAGGCAAATGCATCCCACAAGCACTACAAGCCCTGAAGTACATCATCAATTCACCACGCATTGAGGAACAAAAGAAATATATGAGGGACTACGCATTAGTAGGCAAATTCTTAGCGCTCTGGCCCTCAGAACGAGACCTGATCAAATGGATACGACACTGGTGGAAGCCAAAGGAGCATTATGAACTACAACTGGGCTCCAAGGGATTCTTCACCATCATCTTGCACAACCTGGAGGACTGCAACCATATTTTTGATGGAGGGCCTTAGTTTTTGAACTCAACAGGACTTTTCTTAAGGTTCTGGACAGAGAAATTCAGCCCTGAAAAGGAAGACTTTGCACATGCACCAGTATGGATCAGACTATACTCCTTACCCCAGGAATTCTAGCGGGAGGAGGTTTTGGCAGGCATAGGAAATACTATTGGGGTTTATGTGAAATCATCGGAGGCCACAAAGAAAAGAATATACACCTCATATGCATGCATCTGTGTATACTTGAACATAGCCAAGCCACTCCCGGGATCCATAATCCTAGAGTACCATGACGAAGACTGGATGCAAACCATTGACTACAAACATATTCCATTCAGATGTTGGAAATGCCATGAGCACGGACATCTCTTTAGAGAATGCCCCCTCAATGCTGTGCACAAAGAGGGGAACTCAGAGGCTGGCAAAGATAGGGATGGCTACATTTTGGCATCAGGGAAGAGAAGACAAGCAGGAAGAGAACGTGTAACTCAGACAAATAAGGATCCGTCCACCAGCAATAAATATGAGATACTACAAGATCAACCAGAGAATCCCTCAGACCCCCAAAACCCCAAATATTTCCAGAAGGAAAGCATGCCCCAACAAACAGGCACAGGGGGTAAAGGACCAATACAAGAAAAGGATCCAAGAAACTCAACCATAGATCCAGATATTAGAATGGAGAGCCACTTGGAGTAAGAGGACGGAGATGTTGAGATGGATCTTGACGAGCAGGAACTAGCAGGAGTGGACTTGGAGCATATAGAGCATGCTTATCGACACCATAAACTGTACACCATAACCCTGGATCAATTGTGGAAAGTGCACAAAGTTTTCCTCAACTCCTCAGCTGGATCCACAGCTAGATCCAGTAAGGGTCTGGGAATACACGGTAATCAATCAAAGGGCCAGATTAAACCACAGAAAGATGAAAAGAAAAGGGGAAGGAAATCAACAAACAAGCTTATACAAGAGATAGGTCACTTCATGGTGAACTCCAGTCAAATCCACCTTATCTCGGATAGCTTTCCCCCTCTCCCTCCCCCCTCTTCCTCATGAATATCATCTCCTGGAATATAACAGGTCTCAATGGATGTAGCAAGCAGAAGTTGCTACGAGAATTGATTTTGGTAGAAAAATCGGACATTATGCTACTCCAAGAAACAAAATGCACCACCGAAGACATAGACAGGTTTCTCCCCTACTTTTGGAAGCAAGGGGAGGCAGTTTCTAGAGTGGCCACTGGCACGGCAGGAGGCCTAGCTATGCTATGGAACCCCAACACAACCATCATGGAAAACTTCATCACTACCAATTGGTCCATTACAGCAGCCTACAGGCTCATTGGCTCCAACAAACCCGACTGCCTTACTAATGTCTATGGGCCAGCCAGCCATAGGGACAAGCAGGCCTTTCTCAACAACCTGGAGTAACTCTCTACCTTATTTGAGAGCAATAGATGGATTTTTCGGGGAGACTTCAATCTCATCCGCAACCTGAAAGAAAAAAAAGGAGGCACTCGACGCCTGGATCGGGAAGCCAGTGACTTCGATAGTTTCATTGACAACAACAACCTCATAGACCTGGAAACCCCCAATGGAACTTACACCTGGACAAACAGAAGAACTGGAACACACCAAATTGCCTGCAAACTGGATCGTTTCCTAATTTCTAAGTCCCTCATGCTGGAAGGCACAGCTTTGGAGTCAAGTAATCTCGATTGGCATGGTTCAGATCACTAGCCCATCCAACTCTGGCTGGAGGTGCCTGCCACCCCAGGTAAAAAACCCTTCAGATTCTAGCAGTTCTGGCTCAGCCACCCAGATTTTCACAATAAGATCCAAGCTTGGTGGAGAGAGGCAGAGGTACCCCATGGCTCCAAAATGTATCGATTCCAGCAAAGGCTCAAGAACCTTAAGCAACAACTTAGACTCTGGAACATGCAAACCTTTGGCAACATCGTTGACTCCCAAAAGCAGCTGACAGAACAAATGAGCATGACACAGAGACAGATCCGAGATCAAAGTCTTACGGAAGATCTTAAAATCAAGGAGGCAAATATTAATCAACGGCTGGAGGCAAGGAAAGCCCAAGAAGAGACTCTCTGGAAGAAAACATCTCGCATCCAACGACTCAAGGAAGGTGACCGAAACACAAAATTCTTTCACAGGACCACCATTCAACGACGACATACCAACCGAATCACTCAATTAACCTCCACCAATGGCCAACTTAGCCATTCCCACAAGGAACTGGAAAAGGTACTGGTCTCTTTTTACAAGGATCTCCTCACGGAACCCCTAGCGAATAGATCTCAAGTCATCGCCAAGATAACGCATCATATTCCCACCCTAATAACTCTAGAAAAAAACTCCGCCCTGCTCAAACCCATTGCTATTGAGGAGGTAGACCAGGCACTTCAAAACACCACCAAAGGAAAGGCTCCAGGTCCATATGGATTCACTAGCGACTTCTTCCACCATTGTTGGCAGATGATCAGGGAAGAGGTTTGGGAAATCATTAAATACTCCCGAGCTTCAGGACAAGTCCTCCCAGCTCTTAACGCGACTTTCCTCACCCTCATACCCAAGGAGGGGAAGATCTCTCACCCCACGCAGTTCTGGCCCATTGCCCTGTGCAATGTCATCTACAAAATCCTAACCAAAGTGATTGCTAGAAGACTCAAGACCATCCTACCAGGGATCATCTCTCTAGAACAATCAGGTTATGTCGAAGGCAGGCAGATCTTGGACAGTTTCATCTTAGCTCATGAAGTTATCCACTCCTTGCAGAAGACCCAAATTCCAGGTATGATACTTAAACTTGATCTTTCTAAGGCCTTTGACAAGTTAAGTTGGGACTACATGCGTGCAATGCTCCTTGCCTTTGGATTCGACCACCTTTAGGTAGAGTGGATTCTAAATCTCACCTCCTCGTATTTTTTCTCTATCTTGGTTAATGGGGTTCCCTCCCGTCCTTTCTCTCCCTCCAGGGGAATCAGACAAGGAGACTCTCTGTCCCCTTTCCTTTTCATTATCATGGCCGAGGGTCTTAGTCGATCCATTCATGCAGCCATAGCAAGCAACTCGCTGATGGGTCTACCTTTGCATGGTATCTCCCCCTCGATCTCTCATAGCCAATTTGTTGATGATACCCTGATGATGGGCTCCCCCACAGTTAAAGAAGCACACTCCTTCCTCTCAATCCTTCAAACTTTCTCTGAGGCCTCAGGATTGGACTTCAATAAAAACAAATCCCAGATCTTCTTCTTCAATACGCCTGCCCCAATCCAGAACAATATCTCTATCATCCTTGGGTTCACCAGAAGCTCCCTTCTGTCCAAATACCTTGGCATTCCCCTGCTAGACAATGCCCTCAAAAACACCTCTTGGGAGCATCTCCTCTCCTCCTTTGCCAAAAGGCTTTCTTCCTGGACCTACAGAACCCTAAACTTTCCCATCCGCCTCATTCTTCTCAAAGCTTTTCTTCAAGCCCTTCCAATCTGTTATCACTCCAGGAAACTCTCCTAGGCTGTAAGTCGGAGATGCCTGGTAACTAACTCTTTTTGAGAAATGTTTTTCTTAATAATTGATGTGGTTTTTGGATCAAGATGAATATCTAGGGACTGGACTGTGTTTTCAAGACTGTCTATAAATATAGAATCTCACAAGGCCTTCTAATAATGTAGTCAGACAAGGTTTGATTAAATGGAGAAGAGAACAACTATTGAACCAAATTATACTCATATAAACAAGCACAATGGGTTTAATAACCAAGGAAATAACTTATGATTATCAACTAAATCAATCAACCAATGAGATGACAGTCACATGTAGATTGAATGAGCATCAATAAAGAACTTTCACTCATAAGATATCAGAGAACAGAGGAGAAAAATCTGACAACACAACTGAAGGAAGCTTGCAATTTTTCATATAATAAGAATAGGTCTTTTGATTACAGTAGCAACATTGTAGAACCCAAAATCGAACCCCTGGTTCATCAAATATTTCTGGATTTATAGCCTTTACAAACAGTTTCCAGATCCTAAGAAACTGGATTTGTTTATCTAAACTTAGTAAATAAAACTGAAACTACAAGAAGATAGGGATAAACCCCAAAAAACAAGGATATTCTATGTGCTGGTGTGTTGAACAGTCGATGAAGTGAATATTAGCCTTCCAAGGCTCCTAAACTTGATCTCATGCAAATAATAAATGAATTTGATGATGTGTCATGTGATCCCTGATATTTTTCTTCATCAAACTAACCAAAACTTAGTCAAAAACTCCTCTTTTGACTTGTCTTTCCCAAAATAGCCTTTGGATTTGATGGGATAATTCACCACCTGTCTAGTCCAAAAGGTTTCATCTGCTTTTAATTCAAAAATTCCAGATCTGGACGAAAATCGTAACATTCTGGCCGTTACAGGCTTTCCACAGCGCATAGCTCGTAAAAAACGCTCCTTAGCTGCGGAAAGTCGCCACTTTCAACAGCTAACGGGTCATAAAATATCGATTTGCGCTGTTGAAAGCGGGCATATTTTCAAAATCGAATTTATCGGTCATAGAAAATCCATTTTTCATGTATGAATAGTCGATCGACATCTAGAGAATCTAAGCTATCCAATGGTGTTTTCAGATCTTAATTTGGAGCTCAGGAAGGGATTGAAAAGTTCCCTGCAAGTTTAAGTATCATTCTTTCCATTTGCAATTCAAAACTCTAAACGGTCCTTTGTGAACAATGTTTGATATGGAACCAAAGATTTGATTTGATGTTGCCAACCCAGGAGTACAGCCTCTGTACCTGAACCACTAAATTCGAACTTGCCATCCCTGATGCTATGATTTTAGAGCATGAGTTTCTGAGCTGGATCCGAGATGTAATCCGACTGGGACATAAACTCGAGTTGAAATGATTACCCACTTCCACCAGCGCATCTTTCTGATCGCAGGTTGAGTTGATTTTGAACCGTGTATAAGCGCACATGATTCCCGCTTTCTCCAACCAACGGCACGTGGAAAACGCCCCTCAGCTGTAGAAACTTACCACTTTCAGCAGCGCATGATCCCGCACGAACTGCTCCTTAGCTGTTGAAAGCTTTCACTTTCCTCAGCGCACCACCATGTGAGAACTTATCCTTAGCTATTGGAAGTCTTCGCTTTCACCAGCACATGACCCTGTGGAAAATCCCCGTTAGCTGCGGAAAGTCTTCACTTTCCTCAGCGCATGACCTTTTAAGAACTGCTCCTTAGCTGCGGAAAGCATGCACTTTCAACAACGCACGACCGACGAAACTGATTGTTGGACATTTTGAAATTCACCACTTTCAACAGCGCACAGAATTATGAGAAGTGCTCCTTAGCTGCTGAAAGTCGCCGCTTTCCACAGCTAACACTCAACTTTTAGACACACGTTAGCTGTTGAAAGTGAATTATGCAAATTTTGAAAAGAATACTTTATGGATCATATTATTTTCTAAGACAAAAACCAAAACCTAAGTTTTGCAGCTAAAAAGACTCAAAAATGAATTGAGGAAACTACCGATAGCCATGCTATCCACCACAAAACTCGACTAAAAGGACAGTTTTTTATTTTGGGAGATAACATCTGGCTCCAACTGGGATGGAGACCTCCCTGCGAGGTTTCCAAGAACCTAGAAGTTCCAGTAGCCTTTAGCATTGGGCATGGAGTCATCAAGCCTTCAGCACTGATCCCTCTGCAAACCTGTAGTAGCATTGGGCAAGGAGTCATAAAGCCTATGCAACTGTTCCCCTGTAACTTGTATGCAGCCCAAGCTTATTCATGAAATCAATAACTGAAAAAGATCAAACTGCTCGCATGGCAAACTTATTCTTCTACCTACCCCTACACTAGCCATCTCTATCATTTGTTAAGTGAATGCTGATTTCCATAGTAGCCATCCAAGAAATTTGAACACTGAGGAAATCTTGTCTTTATTACTGATCAGCAAATGATGTTGAATATGCAACCACAATGACAAGGAGCTTTTCAGGAAACCATATTTACTTGAAAACATGGGTGAGTTGAAGAAATCTGAAACTTTCGAGCCCTCTGAAAAATGTAACTCCATGAAGACTGCCACTGGATCCTTGTAAAGAAGATAAGAAACATGTTGCTCTTCAAGAAACAACTGCACATCTATGACAACCTCTTGTTCAGCCATGACTGTTCTTCTGCAAGAAGACTGATCATCTTCTTGTCCTCTTGAGATTAACTCGTGATCATCAAAAACTACAATTTCATTATCAGAATAATGCTGACAAGAGGATAACAAAACAAGATTTTCATCACATGGATTAGGCTCAGTTGAGAACATATAATTTATTATGCAATCATCAGTCATCATAGGCTCTCCTTGACTTACAAACTGATCATGAGATTCACATGCATACCTGTCTCTGGAATACTTAGCGAATATTGAAAAGTATGACCCTGAAACTGAATTGAACTTACATGTTGGCTGCTGTCCCAAATCTATTCCAACCTCATTTCTCTCCTGCTCAACCATGGTTGTTCCTTTTCTGGAAAACTGATCACCTTCTTGTTCCCTCCCTCTAGAACATTCTGCCAATGTTGACGAATTCAGATCTGAATCTGAAATAAGCTCGTATGTTTTCTGTTTTTCTAAATCTACTTCACACTCATTACCTTCCTACTCAGAATATGAACCATACTGACATTGTTTTTGCTCATGTGCAAGCAGATTGTCGAAGTCAACCCGCTGTCGGATCCTCATGGAAGCACGGATATTCTCCTCCACCTCTTGAGCGTATTCGAACAAGTTTCCTAATGATGAAGATTTTCTTTCTAACAATAGAAGGACAAGTTCATTATGCCGAGCCATCAGATAATATACCATGGCAGCGATCTCAGTAGGTCGAATCTCCAATGGGATGTCATAATATGTCCTATGGAACCTTATGTTGAAAACAGTCAAAGATTCTTCCTTCTCCCTCTTCAAAGTACAAAAGTCATTAAGGTACTGATCAAGACATTTATTCTCACCCCAGTGTTTTGAAAAGACATAATGGAAATCAGTCCATGCACCGATTGATCCAGGTTCCAAAAGTCTAAACCATAAAGCAGCCTCTCTAGTTAGAGATTTAGAAAATAATCTCATAACAATATCTTCATGAACAATTTCCAGATTTTCAATAAAATTTTCAAAAGCCTCCAAATGTTTTTTAGCTGAAACATGACTCTCTCCGGTAAAATGAGGAAGGTACTCAACAAAATATGGAGGATAAGGATGAAGATGAGCTGGTAGCTTGAGAGGTTTAAACACCCTTTGTCTAATCTTAGACTGAAATTCAGTGGACTGAAAACAAGGTTTAGGAGGAATAGGTGAAAGTAATGAAATTTGAGATCATTTAGATTCAAATTCATCATTCTCATGGTTACAAGGCTGATAAGTTACGAGAGAGATTTGTATGCAATGCTCATCTTTATGGACAGGCTGAGGGAAAGAAATAGGATCGATGTCAACAACATAAGGAGGCTGCAAGATTTCCTCTTCTAAATATGGACTTATAAAGGATGGTCGATAATCTTCAGATTATACGAAACAAAGGATAATTCTTTTAACATGTGAAGGAAAAAGTATAAAGGAGCTGATAAAGAAATACAACAACTCACGAAGCTGACTAATGAACTGGTACCTGGATTTGAAATTTAACTCCTTCATCCTTTGTCAACCGGATCCTCCCCAGTGGAGTCTTTAATCGTGGATTCGCCAGATAGAAAATTACAACCAAGCAGTGTCTGACCTTTGTCTATCATCAAAGATCAGATCTATGTCGTCTCCTAGGGAAGCTGAGCTTCAATATCCTCTCCCCGGAAATGGCACCAATTTGTTATCACTCCAGGAAACTCTCCTAGGCTGTAAGTCGGAGATGCCTGGTAACTAACTTTTTTTGAGAAATGTTTTTCTTAATAATTGATGTGGTTTTTGGATCAAGATGAATATCTAGGGACTGGACTGTGTTTTCAAGACTGTCTAGAAATATAAAATCTCACAAGGCCTTCTAATAATGCAGTCAGACAAGGTTTGATTAAATGGAGAAGAAAACAACTATTGAACCAGATTATACTCATATAAACAAGCACAATGGGTTTAATAACCAAGGAAATAACTTATGATTATCAACTAAATCAATCAACCAGTGAGATGAAAGTCACATGCAGATTGAATGAGCATCAATAAAGAACTTTCACTCATAAGATATCAGAGAACAGAGGAGAAAAATCTGACAACACAACTGAAGGAAACTTGCAATTTTTCATATAATAAGAATAGGTCTTTTGATTACAGTAGCAGCATTGTAGAACCCAAAATCGAACCCCTGGTTCATCAAATATTTCTGGCTTTATAGCCTTTACAAACAGTTTCCAGATCCTAAGAAACTGGATCTGTTTATCTAAACTTAGTAAATAAA
The DNA here is from genome assembly GCA_000966675.3 of Picea glauca. Classification (NCBI taxonomy): domain Eukaryota; kingdom Viridiplantae; phylum Streptophyta; class Pinopsida; order Pinales; family Pinaceae; genus Picea; species Picea glauca. Next base: position 299,210 of record JZKD02S1714098.1, read on the forward strand.
A
>JZKD02S1714098.1:308081-342069 GCA_000966675.3 Picea glauca
TCAGCTGCCCCACTTCCCTTCCAAGGCTTCAACAATAGGCCAGAAAGGAAGTCTCAGAGCCCTGTAGTTGTAGTTTAGCACCCTTAGGAAATCAATTCCTAGCAATTATCTCACCTAGCGAGGAATTTCTCATGGTATTGAAAACCCACCTCTTTAATATCCCACGGGCCTGACAACTCGCTTCTTCAGTCCCGCTCCCAAGATGACCAGGTACACAAACATGTGTGGTTATGGATGCAGGTTCAGGTTCAATGACATGAAAGTATGGAGGATATTTGACTACCTGAGTGTAAGCTCATGGTATCCTCGAATGATGGGGGGAATCCTGGTAAGCATGATGGAAAATTAACTAAATCCAAACAATATGTATGCATGTCCCCAACTTGACACTTGTCATGTTTGGATCTACTTTGGCCCACTTGTCCCCCAACTTTGGAACTTAGGAGAAAATAATTACCCATACTTTATACTTTAAGAAATATTAATTAAATATTCCTTTTTGTCTTAAGCTCCCCAGCTTAGTCCATTTTCCTTAACTTTTAGCCCCTCCCTTTCCCTAACTAATATATTTTAGTCCCCCATACTCTTTTATCATGGTCGGTCTGTGCGCAACGATGTATTTTATATTAATGATGAGACATTTACAAAACTAGGCACAATCGCCTTTAGCATCTATGCTCTTCGGCCTAATCATCACAAAACTAGCTCACTAACCTATAAAGCACAACATATACACAAAGGCTCCCTGGCCTCAAAATCGTGCGCACTTAAGTTGCTACGCGCGGTATCCTAGACTGTGCACACTTTATCATTTTACTGCATAGGACATGCACACACTATGCCATGAAAGGTGCATAGAAAAAATGATATCAACCAACTCACCATCTTAAGTACATTCTTATTTACAATTGGGTTTATCCTAGGGATATTACAGCCTTGACCCACTTAGTGAAGTAGTCTACGACCATGATGATGTGATGATTCCCCCCAGCTGAAGTTGGGTTGTGTTGACGGGTGTTTATGACACACCGTCAACGGGAAGGATAGATCCGGACTCGAGTTGTCTATTTAACCCAAGCAGTTTGGTATGATCTAACCTGACAGGTTTTATGGCTCCGTTAGCCAACTAGGATCCTAAGAACAACTAAAGGAAGTGAACTAACTAAAGATACAATTCTAACGATCAACACATTAACTACAAATTTTCAACTAAGAGTGTTAATGTATAATGATTATATATAGTTTATAGGGTTTGCATAAAACCTTGTGAAAGTAGTTGTTTGAGATAATGTTTCTAAACAAGATTAATTATGAACAACTTATTCTAATGTTATAAATATCAAACTAATAAAGAACGAATGAGTATGATTGTAATGATATAACAAAATTAGACAAAGCTAATTAACGTCTAAATAATGAAATCACTATTCATTCACATATAAACAAATTAAATAAATAATACATTGACTAACCTCTAGCTGACCAACATTAATAAACTAAAATTGTCTCTCTGTGTTAGTGTGAGTTCCTCTTGTCTCGTGTCAAGTGAAAACCTATGACAGAAACAAGCATAATACTTCCTGAAGAAATTGAAGGAAGTGTTTCATATTCTGGAGAGAGTTTATGATGATAGAAAGATAAATAATTATATATCATGTAACCTTGATATATCCAATAACTGAGAATGAGAGAAGTCTCAACCCTTGGTAACGGTGTGATCAACCATTTAGCATCAGATGTAAATTCAAAATACTAAAATAGATGATCAATCACAGGTACAAACTAGACCAGAAGATAACGAACAACATAAAGAAAATCATGATATAAAATATTATGTGGAGAAAAGACTAAAGATAATTCAACACAGAAAACATTTCATATCAAAACATTACATGAAAAGACAATAAAAAAAACATGCACAAATTACACAAGTCTAAAGCCAAAGATCAAACTGCTTTCTCATATAATTTCAAAAATATATGTCCATTCTATGGTCTAGGAAAAGCATGCCTCTATCACAAGGCAACATAGCTATTTAAACATGTTTTTGATCTGTTACCTCCTATCATGCAAGATAGAGGCAAATCTCTTAAAATAGGTTTTTCACTAAAATAGAGCAACAAAAGATACTCCTCTTGGAGTCTTTTAATCAAAAAATATTTATATTAATGAACATTATTTTTTTCAAAATGGGAAATTACTAGACTATTGAAATGATAAAACCCATAACTCCTTTCCTTAAGCATAGCACCATAATCTGTTGTTTACCTGAAATGATAAAACAAAATCAAGATTTAGATAATAATCCCAACAAATACTTTAAACAAATTGGCTACAGAATCTTTCGATTCTGTAGCTAGTCTCAAAATAAAAATAAAATAAAAAATGAATCTAACTATTATTTCTCAAACAACATCAAATCGTAAAAACAAAACAATTATTTAGCAATTCGAAAATTTGATAGAGAGACATTAGACATGTCTGAATTTATAATGGTATTGAATTTTGTGGAAATTTTGATGATCACATTCCCAGATCGCTTAATACGTTTTTTAGCCTGATGTGCATTCGATGGAACATAGGCTCTCAAGTCGTTGTTATCCCTCTCAAGCACTGAATTCCCTGTGACTATCTAGTTCAATTGTGCATGTAGGTAGGGGACATCCCAATAATACCTTACAATCCAATCGAAACAGTTTTTAAAATGCACCGATTCTATGCCAGGCAAAGGCTAAGTCTACTTTGCAGTGGGTATTTTAACCTGTTCCATAATTTGTTTGAAATCATGTTGTATACCTGAAAAACCCTCCTATTTCTTTAAGAATGGGGGAAGATTTGATAATAAATCGAACTGTGGTGTATCAGCATCGATATCGTCCCCAGGGATGTGGTCATCGATATCACCCTCAACATCTCGATCATCGTTGTCATCCTCAGAAAATCGATCATCTACCTCAATCACAGGGATTGGTTTCACATGATCATGTTGTCGATTTCTTAGTGTTCAGGAAATAAGTCATCCAAGTCTTTTATTTTTAAAATTGATGTTTGGACTTCTTTGTTTCTTTCGCCTACCCTGTTTCTTTATATCAATTTCATTTGAATCAAACTGAATTGGCTCTGGATTAGGGACAGTAAGGATTTTATCCTTTAGATCATCCAAAACCTCTTCTAAATATTTCTTGGGAATAAAATCACATCTCGGTTTATTTCCTTTAGATGGATTATGGAGAACAACAGGGGTTTCAACTATAGACACAGGGCTCTCTTGCAGATTGACATGTAGGTTTTCCATAGAGGGGTTTGATCGACAGGGACTAGGAAATTCATTAATATGAAGAGGTAAGTCTGTCACATTTTCAGGTAGGAAAAACCCATGTCTATACATGAAATCATGTCAACTATCCCCAGCTTTAGACAAATGCAAAATCATCAGAATTCGGATGAGGTCGTGATGGAACAAACTAGAATGGGCATTTAGGTTTTGTCTCTGGCAGAACTTGGCCATTTTTTGCAGGCTCCTAAGTAGATAAAATGGAATATTCAAATTAACACCCATAAATACCATCAATAAATGGACATGATACAAGAATACCAGACCCTATCTACCCTCACTGGTAATAAATTTCTTAAGCATCAACAACAAGCCATGCCATCGTGGTTTACATAGAACAATGGGTGTACCTTTTTCACTGTAACGCAATTTCTTGGAAGCCATCAATGAGTTCCATGGGACGCCTTCGAAATTGAGGTTTTTAAACCAATGAGGTCCCTCTTGGGGCAATCTTGTATCCTTTGCAATCGAACTCTTGGTCACCTATAACTGCAAATCCCCAATTTTAGCCCTCGCACCATCGAAAGTATGAGAAACTGCTTGAGCCAATTTGAGGTTGAAACCCACAAATCATTTTATGAACCCATCCTAGCCATAAGCCACAAGGTCGTACACGACATTGTCATGTGAGAGGAGATCATGTGAACCATTGGGCTCAATCCTCACCACGGGAACCATTGATAAAGTTACACAGAAACAACAGGAGTAGCGAAGGGTGGGGTGTCTTTGAAAAAACATGAAATATAGGATGAGTTCTTCATATTTGGAAGAAACCCGATACCCAAGTCTTCGGAAAGCCACCATAGAGACCATTTGGAGCATTGAGTCAATACTAAGCCAGAGGAATGCGCTGAATGAAAAACCGCTCTGTGAAATGAATGTCAAACCCAAACACCAAAACTTACCACTTGAAGCAATGAATGCATGCATGTGCTATGCAGGGCGAAGGAGTAATGCTTGAAGGTATGACTGTCAGTCCTATAACATGACGATGAGACTGTGATAAGACTCCAAGGGGTAGGATTCAAATTACAAAAAACACCAAAGTTTTGTTTGATGCGCACTCATAGATATGGTAATGTGAAAATAAAAAATAATCAAGGAATAGAATTCCTAAGTCATAACCCAAAGGTGGATAACCCATGTGCTAAGATAAGGAATCAACCCATAATATGATAGGTTTACAATCTTTAAAGGTTTAAGAAATATTAGATGCCCTTAGGTGTTATCCAATTTATAAAAGGAAAGTCCACAATGAATTTCCTTTTATAAATTGGATGCCCTTAGGTGTTATCCAAGGTTACAGGCTCCAATGCTACAGTTATCTCCCTTTCAATTTCCTGGCTGAAAATTTTGAGCAATTCTGTTGAATTCTCCTCTCTCACAATATGCATGACTATATGTTGGCAACCATCTTCTGGTTCTAGATTGTTCAACCAATCGTCCAACATCTCTAACTCCTTCTCCCATTGAGTGAGCAATTTGTCTGAATTCTCCTCTTTTTCTATTGGGGCAGACATCAGTATCTGTTCCTTCTCCTCTTTGATAGTTCTTGCTAGTTGTATTTCCTCTGTCGCACCTGCATCACAAACACAGTTAGCTTTAAAATAATTTGGCCTCATGGCCTCCTTCTCGGATTCTTGTTGCAATACCTCCTCATGTGAAACTCTTGAATTAGCCTCTGTTGGACTATTTGGCATGAATATTTGAATTCCCCCAATGATCAGAACACACCTATGATCTTCTTCCATCAACACTCCTTAATGATATGAACTCTCAACTGAGTTCATCTCTTCTCCCTTGCCCACCTGGCACTCTGGGATTCCTCCTCTGCCCCCCTGGCCGTCTATGAGATCCAATGATCCCTCTTCATTTCCCACCTAGAAACTTTAACTTTCATCACTACCCTCCTAGCAGTCTATGAGATCATCCACTGATATCCTTCCATTTCCCACCTGGAAACTTGAAAGTTCACTTCTTCCGTCCTAGAATTTTATGAGATCTCCTGATCCCATCTCATAGTCCACCTGGAAATATGAATTTCAAATGATGTCCTCCAGATAGTCTAAGAGACCCTCACTTGATCTCATATCATTGCCCACCTGAAAATATGAAAATTCATCTCTACCCTCCTGGCAGTTTATGAGACCTGTAATTGTTCTCCCTTCCTCATCATTGAGGGTTTCTCCGACTTCTGGCTCACAAATGAAAAATAGCTCTTCCTCTATGTCACTGCAGTTTTCAGCATACCTCATCCATCTTCTCATTGCTTGTTATTGCTTTCTAACCAAAATAATTTGAACAAGCCATTTTACTTTCCTGTTCAGAGGCCATTCGTACCTCCAGCGTACCTTTTCCTACTGTTGCATCTTCATTGTCAATTGTTCCATTCTTTCTCTTATCTCAATGAGCTCCTCGTCAATTTCTTTTTTACTTTTCTTTTGGCGGTCTCTTCTTCAACCACGCTCATGGCCTTTACTAGCCATATTTTCCGTCTTTAGGCCTATTGGCTATCTACCATTTGTTGCACACCTTGCAACCATCTTTACAAAGCATCAATACTTTGTCTTCCTTCACCTACTGTCCAGAAGTGAACTTCAACTTATGATACCATTTGATGTCATCAGATTGTCTCTATTCTCCTTCTCGCCTTTGCCTACAATATGCAGAAAACATTCATCTCTGGATACTACTTGATGTAGTCAAATCAACTTCTCTATCGCCTTCGCCTGAAATCTACAAATGAAATCAACTATGATACCTCTTGATGGTATGAGACTATCTCCTTTCACTGTCTCTCCTTTGTGTACTGTCTTCAAACAAAATAATGACTTTCTCCTCTGTCTCCTTTTCCTGAAATATACAGACAAAATTCAACTATGATACCACTTGATATCAGACTATATTCTTTCTTTGTTCTCTGTTGTAGAAATAAAAAAAAATCTGAGCTCGGATACCACTTGATGGTATCAGACTATCTCCTATACCTTCTTTCCTCTTTTGCCTGCTATCTACAAGCAAAAATCAGCTCTGATACCACTTGATGCAGACCCCCCCTTCTCCCTTCAGGGTTGTTGACCTCCCGGTCTAGGATCAATCAAGAAAATGATTCAAATTGACTCTTTGGGTCTCTTCTAGACCCCAAAACCATTTACACATTCCCTTCCTCCAAATGCGCAGGTCCTATGGCACCCATGAGCCCTCTCTTGAGCATTTTTCAAACCTCAACGCCAAATGGGTGCTATCTCTTCTCTGGCTAAGCCCCTTCCTTCACGTGACCACATCTTTGACCACTGGCCTAACCCAAAAGGCGCATCATGACTTCGTGTGTCGGGTCTTTTCATGTGAGTTACCCTGACTCTCCTAACTTCCAAACTCTCAAATTGGATCCTAGCGAGCGCTAGCTCCTTCCCTTAACCTTCATCAAGGTGACCCCTCGCTATGACCTGGGACCAATATCTCAAGTGCTTCATGAATTCTCACTTCGCGTGGTCGAAAGGTTTCTTGTATCCCTTCTTTCGACTCCTGAACTTGTGCTCATGTCAGATCGACGGTCCACAATCCCCGCGACCCAACGGTTCTACTCTTCCTTTCATGAATTAGGACTTCATGTTTCATGATATATAATAATGGATTTTATCCCTTATTCCAATATCTGAAACCTTGACTCTCTTCTTGCCTCAGATCAACGGTTTAAGACTCTCCGTGATCCAATAGTTTAGACCTCCTTCATGAAATCGGGACTTTGCGTTTCACGACTTTGGAAGTTGGCTTCCTTCTTCCTCCCGACTCCCGATTTTCCCCTTTCCATATTAATGATCTGGATCTCCACGTGATCTAATGGTTGAGATCTCCTTCGCAAAATCAGGACTTTACATTTTTTGAAGTCATAGGACTGCTCACCTATCTTCCCTTGATATCCAAAATCGCAAGTTTCTTGGGACCAGATCTATGGTCCACACTTTCCTTCGATCAATGGCTATGATCCTTTCGTGAACTTGGACTTCACGAGGTTTCTTACCCTGTGCACTTCCAAAGGGTTAAAGCCTATGCACTCACCTTTGGATCCAATGGATGTTGGTCCTTCGTGCCCATATCTAACACCTGATATATGTTCTCCCCTTGTACACACTCCTCCTGTCTGGAATATGATCTGATGGCCGAGATTTCTCCCTGCAACAGATCTGACAATTTATGTTACTCCTCTTCCTAAGCTTCTTTTTTCTCTTGGACTTGGAAGAATTTTCTAAGTGTCAAAGGCTTCTCCCTTTGATCTTTCCCCTACGATTCAATCGCTCTAGATCTTTCTTTCTCCTGGGAATGTTATCCCTTCTGATATTTTGAACTTGAAACAAGTTCTCTCTATGCTCCCTTCTTTCTCTATCTCTTCTAAGTTATTTTATTTACTCAAACTCATAAGGGTCTCACCCTTTTGCGTCTTTCAAAATACTTTCTGGTGCCCTCCTGGCAACCTCTGTGCTCGACCGTCTAGGCTTTGGCAAAGAAACTTGTCTTCGACTCTGGCGCACACTTGCGCTCTACGTGCAAAATTTCACTACCCCTCCTGAGATTCCATATTGCTCAGTCTCTAAGGGACTCGGCCCTTCTGCTTCCTTTCAAAGGGAAACTTTGTGCCCACTTGGAAACTACCTGCTCATGCACACCTTGCAGAGATTTTCCTTACATATTTTTTATTAACTATGTCTCCTTGTGCCTTCTCTACACAGATTCCTCCTCCAAGGTATTTAGTAACCTTGAGGCTCTCCTCTAAGTTTGTAAAGGTTCTGGTGCGCCCTCCTGGAACGTTCTTTCGTAAACTCAATTCAATATTCATATGCACACTCCTTGCATTGGCTAGAGAGTTTCCAATACTCTGTTGTGAACTCCTTGCACAACCTAAAGAACCCAGAAAAGTTTCAACAAACTCACTGATAGAGAATTTATATCTATCCCTTCATATGAAATATAACATACATCTAAAACATTAATAACACATAGATAATCATTCAAAGAACACATGAATACTTAGAAAACTCATAGGGAGGAAAAACTGTAATTTATATTAATCTAAATGCCTTATTACAATGTGTACAAAAGCTCTGACTGCAATAGATTCTCATCTCTCTCAAAAAAATATTCTCCCTCCTATTCTACCACAATCCTCTATGTTCGACTACCTCATTTGAGCGTACAATATTCCTCCTTATACCAAAAGGTTCCTCTAGGGTTCCCTCCTTGACTACTCGTCTACCCAAAAAATAGAAAACCCCAAATGATACCTAATTTCTGTTACATTCAAGACTAGGAGTGAAACTCCCTAACCTCTCGCCATCATACAATTTCTGAGCATTTCTCTCTTGTTCAATCATCCGTTCCAAAACAGATTAATAGAAAAGCGCCATCTTTCATATTATGAAATTTTATAAAGGTGCACTATGACGCTGAGTTGTCCCTCCACGTGGACTTGTTGACGATTCTCTTGCATCAGTTGGATACCCATTGAATATGCCAAACTGGAAAAATGATCTTGGAAGTGAGTAATTTATTTAGTTCATTTTTTACGGTGGGTTCTAATTTAGGATGCATTTTCCTCATTTTTTGTTGAAAAGGTTGGGTTTGGGGTTTCATAGGAATTGCATGCTATATTATGTTTGGTTCAAAAAAAATTAGATCATCATACGTCCAAGCAAACACATCTTTGAATTCTTTGAATTTTTTTATAAAAGATAACTTTTCTTGTTCAGAACACCCTTTTCCCGGATTGATATTTTGAGGATTATCCCGCGTTCCTAAATTTACAGTTTCGTATAGTAATGAGGAACTGTTTGTTTTGAAATTGACTACCCCTTTAAACTTTTCATGTAGGTTATAAACTTTTTCTAATATTACAATAGATTTGGGGATAGATTTTACCAGCTCAGATGATAATTCGGCAGATCGAGGATCGAATATTACCATGAAATCTTAGAGGTTTTCATTATGAGTGTTTTCATCGATTACTACATCTTGGAAGGTGTCTTCCATATGCACAAAATTCATGATCTGTTGATCATCATCAAATACTCTCCAGTTTGTGATGTTGTCAGGAATCGATGGCATGAATAATAATTCAACCGAGAATGCGTTAGGAGAAAGACTTTCAGCACGAAACAATTTAGAGGCAAAATTAGCTAATAAATCATCTTTTGAATTACTCGATCTAGGAATGAGATTTATATTGAAAGGGAGAAGTTTATGCATTAAACTCAATACCTCGGTTTGATAGTTTTTTCAAATGCGGCGATAAACAATGTATTGCATTTCTTACATGCTTAACTACAATTTCATAGTCACTGAATATTACCAATTTTTGCACGTCCAGATCCAGTGCCTTCCTTATTCTCTGCAGAAGTGCTTCGTATTCTGTTGTATTGTTAGTACATTCAAACTCCAACTGACATGCAATAAATGTTTTATTACCTGTGTGATCGATAAGAACAAAACCAACACCTACCCCTTCTCAGGATTTGGATCCATCAAAATATAAGGACCATATTTTTTCATCATAAGCAATGTTCGGTGTACTTGGAAAAGTTGTCATCTGAGTATAGGATGTTACATCGGATTGTTGTCCTGGGTTGGTGATAGAGGAAATTTTAGTCATGAAATTACCAAAAAAAGTAGTCATTCCCTGTGTATCAATCCAATTTACAACAGCAGTAAAATGTTCATTTGGATCATTTAAATCTGTTATAGTTTAGTTGAGGTAATGTTCTCTGTTTATTCTGATCTTGTTAGGCTATCCATTTTTTGGAAGCCATAAATGAGATCAGTCCATAGAAAAATAGCCATGTAACTATTCTGACCAATCTCTACTAAAAAATAAACCATACACTTATCGAATGTCAACAACAATAATATCGATTACTTGGTGAACCTTTGGATTGGACGATAATCTTATCAACATATTTTTAAGTTCGCCAATGACTTTGACATTAGTTCGATCTAACTGAATGATCTTTAAATCATAAGGTTTTACTTCAGCGTTAATTTTCTGACACACAGATAGAGGCATAACATTTGACGAGGTGCCAAAATCGACCATGTAGTTATGTACATTTCTATTGAAAATTTTGAAAGTTAATAAAAAAGGAGGCACATTTTTTTGCAAAGAAACAACAGAATTCCACTGATTTTTTATGGCTATACCTAAAAATGTTTTATCTAAGTTTCCTATAGTTTTTTCTGATATGTCCCTTTTATCTTGATTTTCAAATATTTTTTTACTGTGGACATCTTTAGTTTTATTCGGGTCACTTTCTGCTAATTTATTGCTATTAGGATCATTCTTTTTATTATTTTCAGCAATACTTTGTAGCATTTTCTGTAGGATAAGAGGAAATTTAAGTAATTCAAAAATATATATATTTGCCCTTAGTTTTTTAAGATCTTCAACCAAATAATATTCTAAAATTGGGGTAGCATAGTTTTGTCTTGTTTCAGTTTTCTTTGGTTGTTTTGAAACCAGATTCCTACTCATTTCGGGTGAAGGTTTGTTTTGTGTTTTACTTCAAGTGTTATAGGGATGGATAGTTTCAAAGTTCCCTTGAAAGATGTTGTCCGAAAAATGCCCGAAAACGGGAGGAGATGAGTCCTCCTCATCAAGTTTTTCTTCCTCACCTGTATTGTCATGATTTTCATGGGGAGCAGAAAGAGAGTTATCATGTGCTTCCAATATTGTTTGCAAATCATATTGTAGACCTTCGGTGGTTGGGTTTGGCCAGATTGGAGGAAAAGGTTTTCTGAAAGGTGGTCTAAAACCTCCTTTACTTGTAGATGCCTCCTCAGTGGATCTTTTCAAGTCTACAACCTAATTGGATAATTTCCTGAAAGTTTTTTGTAAACTTTCCAAGTCTAATGTTTCTTGTTGATTTTTAGTTTGAGGAGGCCTAGTGAGAATTTCTATTTTCATTTTAGAAGATGAAGTTGTTTCAGACTCACTACTTAGACTATCTTTTAAGCTGAGAATGTCTTTCTCAATAAGGATTGACTCCTCAAAGGCTTATAATAATGTGTTCTTTTTGGATCTTTTAACCCGTATGGCTATATTCTTATGTAGGGACTTAGTATAGTACGCAACAATCAAATTTTATGCAGGCATCGAATCTACAGGGATTTTGTTTTTTAGCGTTATGAATCTCTGGTTGAAATCCTTAACTTTTTCTTTAGGGTTCATTTTCAATATAGAGAGTTCCATTACCAAGACGTCTAGAGATTTATCATCTCCAAATTTTTCTAGAAAATAGGTTTCAAACTTGTCCCAAGATACGATGGTTTGAGTTTATTGCACAAAATACCAGGTTGAGGCATTCCATTCAAAAGTGTAAGGGAATAACCTGCTCATGACACAGTCATTCTTGACACTTCGAAGTCTAACAAGTAACATAAATTTATTGATGTGATCCTCAACTGATTGCTTCGAATCTGGATCAAATTTGGGCAGCCATTTCTTCATATGTTTAGGCAACAGGTGTTGGGTTCTAGGTACTGCCACAACATCTTGATCAAGCCAAGGTATGGCGAGATTATTTTTCTTTTCCATGGGAGTTGGTGGAGTCGAAGGTTGATATGGTTCATATGAAGAACTGCCTTCATCCAAGGATTCCTCTTCTAAATAGGGTGGAGAAGAACCAGGTGGGGATCGTGGGATACAAGATCCCCCAACACCAAGGATAAGTGCTTCAGAAAGATTGGTAATATTACCACCTAAAGGGTTTTCAGGCATACCAGTTTCTTGAGGTTATTCTTTAAGATTTGGGAAATCAAGGGGTTGATTAAGTTGTCTACCAGGTTGTCTAATTCGGGATAAATCAATCTAAGTTCTTATGATCGACTGATGAACAATTTCTTGGACGTCAATCCCTTGAAGAACTGGTGTCACTGGTTCGACGGGAATGTTAGGGGTATTGTTTGAGGTAGTAGTTGGCTCAAGTGTAACGTTAGTGTCTGAGTGAGTATGCATCACAACAGGAGAACAATTCTTGGGGGGAGTCTTACAACCTTGATATGCCATCAATGAATTCCATGCCTCCTTCTAGCGCCATTTGTTGATGAGCATTTATGATACATCGCCAATGGGAAGGATAGATCCAGACCAGGGTTGTCTATTTAACCTAAGTCGTTTGGTATGATCTAACCTGACAGGTTTTATGGCTCTGTTAGCCAAATAGGATCCTAAAAATAACTAAAGGAAGTGAACTAAGTAAAGATACAATTCTAATGATCAACACATTAATTACACATGTTCAACTAAGAGTGTTAATGTATAATGATTATATACAGTTTACAAGGTTTGCATAAAACCTTGCGAAAGTAGTTGTTTGAGATAATGTTTCTAAACAAGATTAAGTATGAACAAAACTTATTCTAATGTTCTAAATATCAAACTAATAAACAATGAATGAATATGATTGTAATGATATAACAAAAATAGACAAAGCTAATTAAGGTCTAAATAATGCAATCACTATTCATTCACATATAAACAAATTAAATAAATAATAAATTGACTAACCTCAAGTTGACGAGCATTAATAAAATAAAATCGTCTCTCTGTGTTTGTGTGAGCTCCTCTTGTCCTGTTTCAAGTGAAAACCTATGACAGAAACAAGCATAATACTTCTTGAATAAATTCAAGGAAGCATTTCATATCCTAGAGCGCGTTTATGACGACAGAAAGATAAATAATTATATATCCTGTAACCTTGATATATCCAATAACTGAGAATGAGAGAAATCCCAACCCTCAGTAACAATGTTATCAACCATTTAGGATCATACGTAATTTCAAAATACTGAAATAGATGATCAATCACAAGTACAAACTAGACCAGAAGATATCGAACAACATAAATAAAATCATGATATAAAATATTATGTGGAGAAAAGACTCAAGCTAATTCAACACAAATAACATTTCATATCAAAAAATTACATGAGAAGACAATAAGAAAAACAATGCACAGTTTACATAGGCCTAAAGCCAAAGAGCAAACGGATTTCTCATATAATTTCAAAAATATATGTCCATTCTATGGTCTAGGGAAAACATGCCTCTATCACTAGGCAACATAGTTATTTAAACATGTTTCTGATCTGTTACCTCCTATCATGTGAGATAGAGGCAGATCTCTTAAAATACGTTTTTCACTCAAATAGAGCAACAAAAGATACTCCTGTTGGAGTCTTATAATAAAAAAATATTTATATTAATGAACATTGTTTTTTTCAAAATGGGAAATTACTAGTCTATTAAACGCTTAATCCATAACTCCCTTCGTTAAGCATAACACCATAATTTGTTGTTTACCTAAAATGATAAAACAAAATCAAAATTTAGATAATAATGCCAACAAATGCTTTAAACAGACTGGCTACAGAATCTTTCGATTCTGTAGCTAGTCTCAAAATAAAAATAAAGTAAAAAATGAATCTAAATATTATTTATCAAACATCAAATCGTAAAAACAAAACAACTATTTACCAATTCAGAAATTTGACAGTGAGGCATTAGACATGTCTGAATTTATAATGGTATTGAAGTTTGTGGAATTTTTTATGATCACATTCCCAGATCGCTTAATAGGTTTGTTAGCTTGGTGTGCGCTCGATCGAACGCAGGATCTCAACTCGTCGTTCTCCCTCTCTAACATTGAATTCTAGGTGACTCTCTGGTTCAATTGTGCCTGTAGCTAGGGGACGTCCCGATAATACCTTTAAATCCAATCGAAAAAAAAATTGCAATGCACCGATTCTATGTTAGGAAAAAACCTTCAAACTTGAGGTTTTTAAACCAACGAGGTCCCTCTTGGGGAAATCCTGTAGCCTCTGCAATCAAACTCTCGGTCACCTCTAACTGAAAATACCCAATTTTATCCTTGGCGCCATTGAAAGTATAGGCAAAGGCTTCAACCACTTTGAGGTTGAAACCCTCAAATCGTTTTATGAACCCATCCCATCCATAATCCACAAGGTCATCCATGACATCATCATGTGAGAGGAGAGCCTTTGAACCATTGGGCTCGATCCTCACCATAGGTGCCATTGATAAGGTTACATAGAAACAACAGGAGTAGCGAAGGGTGGGGTGTCTTTGAAAACACATGAACTATAGGATGTGTTCTGCATATTTGGAAGAAACCCGATACCTAAGGCTTCGGAAAGCCACCATAGCAACTATATGGAGCATTGAGTCGATACTAAACCAGAGGAAGCACAGAACGAAAAACCACTCTATGAAATGAATATCAAACCCAAACACCAAAACTTACCACTTGAAGCAGTGAATGCATTCATGTGCTATGCAGGACGAAGGAGTAATGCTTGAAGGTATGGTTTTCAGTCCTTTACCAGGATGATGAGACTATGATAAGACTCCAAGGGGTAGGATTCAAATTACAAAAAACACAAAATTTTTGTTTGATGCGAACTCATAGATATGGTAATATGAAAATAAAAAATAATCAAGGAATATAATGCCTAATTCATAACCCCAAGGTGGATAACTCATGCGCTATGATAAGGAATCAACCCATAATATGATAGGTTTACAATATTTAAAGGTTTAAGAAAATATTAGATGCCCTTAGGTGTTATCCAATTTATAAAAGGAAAGTCCACAAACTGTATGATGCCCTCAAACCAAATTTTTTTCTAATTTCATGCTTAGAGTCATGAAATTGAAAAAGAGAAATGATAGATAAAAATAAATGAACTCATACAAACAAATAATCAAACGAATATTTTCAAAACCAAAAGATGATAAAAAAATAAAAAAATAATTGCAAGGAGAAGGAGGCAGCTACAAATGTTTTTATCCCATTAAGACGACATTTTATAATGAAAAAATTGACATGAATATTCGACTGCCAATAGGTTGCAATCCACAAAGTCCACCCCCCACTTGGTGAAGGGACCAATGGTAATGATTGGATGGAGAGAGGTTGGATGCGAGTTGACGCAGGGTGCGCCACCCAAGCACATCCGCTCTCACAGGACCTTCTTCTTCTCGGCCCGAAGAACTCAAAGGTTCTTATATTTCCCTATCGGGAAATCTACACCCACAAAAAATCTTCCCCGAGGTATCCCCTTTACCACTGAGAGATCAGCTAAATCTCGTTGTCTCGCGAGTTCGTGACTCAAAGCTCCCAACTTTTCCTTTCAAATCTTGTGATACCTGACCTGGCGATACAGGTATAGATCCTTCCACATGCAACCGTGGGCTAGGCTTAAATGTTAGCACCTCTCGAAACCTCGCCACCTCGCCACCTCGAGACCTCGCCACCTCGAGACCTCGCCACCTCGCGACTTCGTGACCTCGCGAACTCGCGACCTCGCAGGTTGAACCGTCGAGCTTTCACCCTCCTATTCCACGAATTCCCGAGATGCGAGAATTCAACGGAGTGTTGACTCCTATCTCCAAGCAACGTGTGTCCACCCGTCGGCCGCGCGGTCCCACCTTATGCTCTGCCACACGTCCACACGAACCTCGGCTCCTCGGCACTTTGCGACTCGCGAATCCTAACGCCAATATTTCGGGACTTCTCGCGGCGAGATCCCGAGGGCTTCGTGCCACCTGTATTCCACTCGCCGACTTTTCTATGGCCCACACTATCCTCCAGCTGTCTGGATATTGCTTCCTCGCAATCTCGCGATCCTCGTGGACAATTTATCAGGTATTTTCTTGTGGGACTCCGATACACTATCCCACGTGCAGATCCAACGGTCCCCCTGTGATCCGGATCCAAGGGATATCCTTCTCTCACTACTCGCGACCTCACGACTTGGAGTACCCAATGTTTGGGCTCTCACCCTGCGAACTCCCGAGTTCGCGAGATCTCTCGATCTCTGCCACCTGTCCTCCTCAGATGGATGGCTAAAAATCCCTCTCTACTTCGCCGCTTCACGTCCTCGCGCCTCGCGACTCTGAATACCCAATACTTGGGCTTTTACCCTGCGAACTCCCGAGTTCGCGAGATCTCTCAAACTCTGCCACCTGTCCTCCTCAGATGGACGACTACAAATCTCTCGCCACTTCGCTACTCGCGAAGCTAAAGGACTTGACTTTCGGTCCTCCAATGTCCAAGTCTGCGATATGAGAGAACCTCCTTACACGCGTCCTCCTCAACGAACGGCTCTCATCTTGTTGGGATATCGCATCTCACGATATCGATGTTCTTGCTACACAACTTTTGGGGCTTCAACTCGTGAGTCCCCGATACACGATACCACGTGTAGATCCTACGGCTCCGGTGACTCGGAATCGACGGCTATGCCCCTCCTGAGCTTCAAACTCTTCAGACCTTATCTCTGTAACCTCCTTGCACCTCTGCAAGATCTAACGATCCTCAGAACTTCGCGAAATCTCTTCAGAAGATTTCGACCGTCCGTTCTTCCTTGGGCAATCCACGAAATGGAAAAGAGTATCTCTCCACGAGATTCCTTCGCCTTTTCGCCAACCTGCGACATTTCTTTTTTAATTCAAGTCACACCTATCTGCGCTGATCTTCAACGACTCAGAGGCCTACCCTTCCTGAGTTTTTCTAAATTACTTCAACCTCAACGAGGTTATTTGCACACACTCCTTGCAGCAAGACTGCGAACACTTCAACTGTTCGAGCTTCCTTGACTCTGTGTATGCCCGTAGCAGCAGTCCTTCAACACTTCTGCTCACTTTCACGACTGAGACTCTCCTTAGCCTGCGCACTCCTTGCACTGCTTCTATAACCCAATCTCACTCCTGGTGGTATGAGAACAAGAGTTAACTCTCTGAGCCTTCTGTCAACGCACTCCTTGCGGACGACTTCAACTGCACTCCTTGCAGGAATCCTTGCTCAAGTAGAGAAACAATTGAAACTCATTCCACTTCCTCTCAGATTTCAATCTCGACACATGAAATCATACACATAGCATAATAACAAATTCATAACAGGAAGCAATATTCATAAGCAGAGCATTCAACACACATACACAAAGAATAACACAACAGCCCTGAATCTGAATCAACTTCTTCTATTAATTCAAGATCTGTACATGGGTTTTTTCTACAACTCTCTGCTATTCTCCTATGCTCTAGATGCTTCTTCCTCCTGTTAATGTTACAATGCACAATGAGGGTGTCTATATCTCATTTCCCTCTTTTCTTCTAGAACTGTCTAATCTAAGAATTCAATTCTATCTACCTGCATCTACCACTATAAATGCCTTTGTCTATCTCAGACAAGAGCGTATGGCTCGAGGTCTGATTACATTTTTACCAAGGCGCCTAAATTAAATGATCTCATTTATGTTTAGCGCATCAACTTCAAGGGGAAAATTTAAAATTCAAAAACTTGCGCTGGACGTCTTCCAGTTGTTTTTTGCTTCCATGTTGGTTTTGCTTGTCATGAGGGATGCTCCTGCATCATACTCCCTCGCTTGAAAATTTGCATGGGCTCCTTTCCATGAACTCCTGCACGGTATGTCCATGCTTCAGAATTTCTGCTTCAGTCTCCCAACTGGCATCTTCAACTGGATGGCCCTTCCACTTGACCAAATATTCAAAATATTCTTTCCTTCTGGTTTTCTTACCCACTCGTTTATTCAGTATATGCTCCATCTGTGGCTTCTCTGCAACTGGAATTTGCTTATGCCACTGGACCTCTGGTTGATCATCACCTTCTGCTCCGTCTTCATCAACTTTATATGGGTATAAATCCGAAACATTAAATGTCGAAGATATTCCAATGCCCTTTGGTAACTCAATTTCATAAGCATTCTGCCCCATTTTCTTCAAGACCTTGCATGGCCCAATTTTCTTCATTTTTAGCTTGTTGTATGTTCCTCTTAGGAACCTTTCCTTCCTCAAATGTGCCAAAATAAGATCCCCAACTTCAAACTGAAGTTGTCTCCGATGCTGATCTGCTCTGCGCTTGTACTCCTGGTTTGATTTCAGCAACCGCTCCTTCACCTGGCTGTGAAGTTCCTTCATCGCTTCAGTGAATTCTCCTGCACTAGCACTGCTAGTATCAGTCTGTTCTGAATCCCTCAATTTAGAAAATCCTCTTGGTTGCATTCCATATACAATCTGAAATGGACTTTTTCCTGTGCTCTTGTTCATTGAATCATTGTATGTGAACTTTGCTTGCGGTAATATGCTATCCCAGCTGCTATGGTGCTCCATCACCAAGCTTCTCAACAAGTCTCCCAAACTTTTGTTGACCACCTTTGTATGTCCATCCGTCTGAGGATGATAAGCAGAACTAAACATCAAATTAGTTCCCAACTTCTTCCACAATGTTCTCCAGAAATGCCCTATGAACTTGGTATCCCTGTCTGAAACTATGCTTTTCGGCAATCCATGAAGTCGAACAATCTCCTTGAAAAACAAATTTGCGATGTGAGTCGTATCGCTGGTTTTCTGGCATGGAATGAAATGCGCCATCTTAGAAAACCTATCAACTACCAAAAAGATGGAATCAATACCCCTTTTTGTCCTCGACAATCCCAATACGAAGTCCATGCTAATCTCATCCCACGGCTTCTCAGGTATGGGCAATGGCTGATAAAAACCCACATTCTGCTTCCTTCCTTTTGAATGCTGGCAAATCCTGCATCTGTACACAAACCTCTTGACCTCTGACCGCATCCCTGGCCAAAAGTATGACTCGCTCAGTTTTGCAAATGTCTTGTCATGGCCAAAATGTCCTTCTAATCCACCACTGTGTTTCTCTTTCAACAAGTTCTCCCTCATGGAGCAATTCAAAATACACAGTCGATTCCCTTTGAACAGCAATCCACCCTGGATCACGTACTCTATCCACTGACTTCTGTCTCTGAGAACTGGATTCTCAGCTGCTTCATAAGCTTCCTTAAAGTCTGAATCATCTGCATACATGTCCTTAAGATCATCAAAGCCTAACGTCCTAACTTTGAACTCCTGCAACAGCAAATTTTTCCTGCTCAGAGCATCAACAACTTTTTTAGCAGTACCAGAAATATGTTTTATCACAAAAGTGAAATTTTGCATGTATTCAACCCATTTAACATGCCTCTAATTCAACTTTTCTTGTTGAGTCACAAATTGTAATGCATGGTTATCACTATATAAAACAAATTCTTTCGGAATCAAATAGTGTCTCCATTTCTTCAATGCCTGTATGATGGCATAGAATTCTTTATCATACATGGAGTACTTTTCTTTTGCCTAATTTAGCTTCTCGCTGAAATATGCAATTGGTCTGTCTTCCTGACTCAAGACTGCTCCTATGGAAAACCTGCTTGCATCACATTTCACCTAAAATTTCTTTTGAAAATCTGGCAACACCAAAACCGGTTGCTCTGTAATCTTTCGTTTCAATAAATTGAAACTCTTTTCAGCCTCTTCCATCTAGTGAAAAGATTTATTTCTTTTCTTCACTGTATCCATCATTGCTGCACTAATTCCACTGAAATTTCTAATGAATTTCCGGTAGAAACTAGCCAAACCATGAAAACTCCTCACTTCAAATACGTTCCTCGGTGATGGCCAATTCTTGATTACCTCCACATTATCTGGATCCATCCTCAGTTCATTTTCATATATAACAAACCCCAAATAAATGAGTTCTATCTTCATGAATGAGGACTTCTTCATGTTTATCAGCAGCTTCTCTTGTTGTAATCTCTTCATCACGATAGCCAAATGCTTCAAATGCTCAGCCTTTGTCTTGTTGTAAACCAATATGTCATCCAGATACACAATGACAAATTTCCCGATGAACTCCTTCAGGACTTCATTCATCAACCTCATAAAGGTACTTGGTGCATTCGTCAAGCCAAACGGCATGACAAGCCATTCATACAAACCTTCGTTTGTCTTGAATGTTGTTTTCCATTCGTCATTTTCTCTCATACGAATCTGATGATATCCACTCTTCAAATCTATCTTTGAAAAAAAAATTGCCCCACTTAAGCAATCCATCAGATCATCCATCCTTGGCAATGGGAATCTATACCTGATAGTTATCTTATTAATGGCTCTTGAATCAGTGCACATCCTCCAGCCTCCGTCTTTCTTCGGACTGAGTACTGTTGGAACAGCACATGGACTCAAGCTTTCCCTGACCAAACCTCTGTCCAACAACTCCTGAACCTGTCTTTTAACCTCTTCATTCTCCTGCGACGTCAATCTATACGTGGATTTGTTTGGAAAACTAGCTCCTAGTATGAGGTTTATATGATGACTCACGCTCCTCATCGGTGGAAATGAACGAGGCAATTCGTCCACCACAATATCAACGAAATCTTCCAGCAGTTCCTGAACTTCTTTTGGAAAATCATCCACTCTTGTGCTAGTCAGAACAATTCTCAGTTTTCTGACCACAAAGAATTATGGATCCTCCTTCTTCTTAACTTCTGTAAGAAGTTCCTTCCCACTCATGAGAAGTATTGTGATGTTTACTTCCAGCTTCACCTCTTTATCTTCAATTGGACACAACATGTGAGTCCTCCCATTCTTCTTCAGGGTATAGGTGTTCATCCTCCCATCATGAATTACATTTCTATCATATTGCCATGGTCTACCGAGCAATAAATGACAGACATCCATAGGAATAACATCACATAAAATTTTATCATTATATCCTCCTATCTTAATGTCAACTAAGCATTGTTTAGTGACATTTACCTGATGTCCCTTATGTAGCCATGAAACTTTGTATGGACTTGGATGATCAGTTGTCTCCAACTCCAGCTTTTCTACCATCTCGGTTGAAACGAGATTATCGGTGCTTCCACTGTCCACGATGACCTTGCACACTCTATCCTTGGTCTTGCAAGCAGTCCTAAAAAGACTGTTCCTCTGCGCTGAATTCTCCATCTCTTTTTCTGGCGTCAAAAGAACCTTCCACATCACTAGCGATCTTCCGCCTTCAGCGTACTTTGTCTCAACATCTCGCCTCTGTGCCTCGACGATGTGAGTCTCTCCAGTTTCTTTCTTCTTCTCTGGGCACTCAAATGACCTGTGTCCATTTTTTCCACATGTGAAGCATGTGATTACTCCACCTCTACCTCTGGTACGAGGAAACCTATTATTATCAGCATATCCTCCTCTCTGCTCAGTATGCTGTTCTCTTTTCTCAGCATATCGCCCTCGCTGCAAACTTCCACCTCTCTCTGTCTGAGTCTGAGGTTTCTTCCAGTCATCCTTGGGCTTCTGGTATTTATCTTGGGCAACCGATTTGCCTTTGGGCTGACTCCTGCCTCAGCCCCTCTGACTTTGTTTACGGCTCAGCTTCTCCTCATCTTTCAAAGCCAATTGGTAAGCATCCTCCACCGTTCGGATGGTTTCCATATTTATTTCATCCTGAATTTCATACCTCGGGCCATTCAGATACCTAGCCACCTTTTTGTCATTTCTTTCGTGATGACCTGCCCTGATATTCAACCTGTAAAATTCCTCAGTATACTCCTTCACTGTCATCATCTTCTGTCTCAGGTTCTGCATCCTCCTGAACAGAGAAATTTGATAATCCCTGGGAATGAATTTTTCCTTCATCTTTGCAATCATCCTGTCCCAGCTCTTAATCTTCTTCTTTCCTTGACAACGCCTGTCATCTTGCAGTTCATCCCACCACAAGGATGCATGTCCTTTTAATCTTGTGACGGCATGTATGACCTTATTATCATCTTCGATATCTTCATAATCGAAGTAAGTGTCTAGAGCTCTAATCCAATCTAGCATCTCTTCCGCATCCATATTTCCCTCATAAGTTGGAATGTCCATCTTTGTTTTCGAACTCATCCGAGCGATAGCCTTAATTAAACGCTCATTGGCTGCATCTTCCACTGGAATTTCTTCTTCTTCACGTCCAGCATCACCTTCATCCTAGGATTCACTGATATCTCCTACATCAGCTTTGCGCCTTTGTTTTATCTCCATGTCCTCCATTCTGGCACGAAGATTTCGCACTTCTCTCTCCATGTCTGGATTCTGTACTTGCCTACCTCTTTCTCTGGACATTTCCCTTTCCTCCTCTGGATCGAGTGATTGTCTACCTCTTCTCCTTGGCGGCATGGTGAATTCTCCTTGTCCTCTAATATAGAAAGAAAAGAATCTTTTCTAAGCTCTGATACCCCTTTGACGCAGGGCGCGCCACCCAGGCACGTCCGCTCTCACAGGACCTTCTTCTTCTTGGCCCGAAGAACTCAAAGGTTCTTCTATTTCCCTATCAGGAAATCTGCACCCACAGCAAATCTTCCCTGAGGTCTCCCCTTTACCACCGGGAGATCAGCTAAATCTCGTTGTCTCGCGAGTTTGTGACTCAAATCTCCCAACTTTTCCTTTCAAATCTTGCGATACCTGACCTGGCGATATGGGTATAGCTCCTTCCACATGCAACCGTGGGCTAGGATTAAATGTTAGCGCCTCTCGCAACCTCGCGACCTCACCACCTCGCCACCTCACCACCTCGCCACCTCGCAGGTTGAACCGTCGAGATTTCACCCTCCTATTCCGTGAATTCCTGAGATGCGAGAATTCAACGGAGTGTTGACTACTATCTCCAAGCAACGTGTGTCCACCCGTCGGTCGTGCGGTCCCACCTTATGCTCTGCCACGCATCCACATGAACCTTGGCTCCTCGGCACTTTGTGACTCACGAATCCTAACGCCAATATTTTGGGACTTCTCGCGGTGAGATCCCGAGGGCCTCGTGCCACCTTTATTCCACTCGTCGACTCTTCTATGGCCCACACTATCCTCCAGCTGTCGGGATATCGCTTCCTCGCAATCTCGCGATCCTCGTGGCCAATTTCTCAGGTATTTTCTTGCGAGACTCCGATACACTATCCCACGTGCGGATCCAACGGTCCCCCTGTGATCTGGATCCAACGGCTATCCTTCTCTTGCTACTCGCGACCTCGTGACTTGGAGTACCCAATGTTTGGGCTCTCACCCTGCGAACTCTTGAGTTTGTGAGATCTCTCGATCTCTGCCACCTGTCCTCCTCAGATGGATGGCTAAAAATCCCTCGCTAGTTCGTCGCTTCGCATCCTCGCGCCTCGCGACTCTGAATACCCAATACTTGGGATTTTACCCTGCGAACTCCTGATTTCACGAGATCTCTCGATCTCTGCCACCTGTCCTCCTCAGATGGACGACTACAAATCTCTCGCCACTTCGCTACTCGCAAAGCTAAAGGACTTCCCTTTCAGTCCTCCAATGTCCGAGTCTACGAGATGAGAGAACCTCCTTACACGCATCCTCCTAAACGAAATGCTCTGATCTTGTCGGGATATAGCGTCTCGCGATATCCCTGTGCTTGCTACACAACTTTTGGGGCTTCAACTTGTGAGTCCCTGATACACGATACCACGTGTAGATCCTACGGCTCCGGTGACTCAGAATCGACAGCTCTGCCCCTCCTGAGATTCAAACTCTTCGGACCTTCTCTCCGTAACCTCCTTGCACCTCTGCAATATCTAACGATCCTCGGAACTTCGTGAAATCTCTTCAGAAGATTTCGAGCGTTCGTTCTTCCTTGGGCAATCCACGAAATGGAAAAGAGTATCTCTCCACGATATTCCTTTGCCTTTTCTCCAACCTGCGACGTTTCTTTCTGACTTCAAGTCACACTTATCTGCATTGATCTTCAGTGACTCAGAGGCCTACCCTTCCTGAGTTTTTCTAAATTACTTCAACCTCAACGAGGTTCTTTGCACGCACTCCTTGCGGCAAGCCTGCGAACACTTCAACTGTTCGAGCTTCCTTGACTCTGCGTATGCCCGTAGCAGCAGTCCTTCAACACTTCTGCTCAGTTTCACGACTGAGACTCTCCTTAGCCTACGCACTCCTTGCACGGCTTGTATAACCCAATCTCACTCCTAGTGGTATGAGAACAAGAGTTAACTCTCTGAGCCTTCTGTCAACGCACTCCTTGCGGACGACTTCAACTGCACTCCTTGCAGGAATCCTTGCTCAAGTAGAGAAACAATTGAAACTCATTCCACTTCCTCTCAGATTTCAATCTCGACACATGAAATCATACACACGGCATAATAACAAATGCATAAGAGGAAGAAATATTCATAAGCAGAGCATTCAACACACATACACAAAGAATAACACAACAGCCCTTAATCTGAATCAAATTCTTCTATTAATTCAAGATCTGTACATGGGTGTTTTATACAACTCTCTGCTATTATCCTATGCTCTAGATGCTTCTTCCTCCTATTAATGTTACAATTCACAATGAGGGTGTCTATATCATGTTTCCCTCTTTTCTTCTAGAACTGTCTAATCTAAGAATTCAATTCTATCTACCTGCATATACCACTATAAATGCCTCTGTCTATCTCAGACGAGAGCGTATGGCTCGAGGTTTGATTACATTTTTACCAAGGTGCCTAAATTAAATGATCTCATTTATGTTTAGCGCATCAACTTCAAGGGGAAAATTTAAAATTCAAAAACTTGCGCTGGACGTCTTCCAGTTGTTTTTTGCTTCCACGTTGGTTTTGCTTGTCGTGAGGGATGCTCCTGCATCATACTCCCTCGCTTGAAAATTTGCATGGGATCCTATCCATGAGCTCCTGTATGGTATGTCCATGCTTTAGAATTTCTGCTTTAGGATCCCAACTGGCATCTTCAACTGGATGGCCCTTCCACTTGACCAAATATTCAAAATATTCTTTCCTTCTGGTTTTCTTACCCACTTGTTTATTTAGTATCTGTTCCATCTGTGGCTTCTCTGCAACTGGCATCTGCTTCTACCACTGGACCTCTGGTTGATCATCACCTTTTGCTCCTGCTTCATGAGATTTATATGGGTATAAATCCGAAACATTAAATGTCGGAGATATTCCAATGCCCTCTGGTAACTCAATTTCATAAGCATTCTGCCCCATTTTCTTCAAGACCTTGCATGGCCCAATTTTCTTCATTTTCAGCTTGTTGTATGTTCCTCTCGGGAACCTTTCCTTCCTCAAATGTGCCAAAACAAGATCCCCAACTTCAAACTGAAGTTGTCTACGATGTTGATCTGCTCTGCGCTTGTACTCCTGGTTTGATTTCAGCAACCGCTCCTTCACCTGGCTGTGAAGTTCCTTCATCGCTTCAGCGAATTCTCCTGCACTAGCACTGCTAGTATCAGTCTGTTCTGAATCCCTCAATTCGAAAAATCCTCTTGGTTGCATTCCATATACAATCTGAAATGGACTTTTTCCTGTGCTCCTGTTCACTGAATCATTGTATGGAAACTCTGCTTGCGGTAATATGCTATCCCAGCTGCTATGGTGCTCCGTCACCAAGCTTCTCAACAAGTCTCCCAGACTTCTGTTGACCACCTCTATATGTCCATCCGTCTGAGGATGATAAGCAGAACTAAACATCAAATTAGTTCCCAACTTCTTCCACAATGTTCTCCAGAAATGCCCTATGAACTTGGTATCCCTGTCCGAAACTATGTTTTTCGGCAATCCATGAAGTCGAACAATCTCCTTGAAAAACAAATTTATGATGTGAGTCGCATCGTT
Organism: Picea glauca; assembly: GCA_000966675.3. NCBI lineage: Eukaryota > Viridiplantae > Streptophyta > Pinopsida > Pinales > Pinaceae > Picea > Picea glauca. Next base: position 333,949 of record JZKD02S1714098.1, read on the forward strand.
GGTTTTCTGGCATGGAATTAAATGCGCCATATTATAAAACCTATCAACTACCACAAAGATGGAATCAACACCCCTTTTTGTCCTCGACAATCCCAATACGAATTCCATCCTAATCTCATCCCACGGCTTCTCAGGTATGGGCAATGGCTGCTAAAAACCCGCATTTTGCTTCCTTCCTTTTGAATGCTGGAAAATCCTGCATCTTTCCACAAACCTCTTGACCTCTGACCGCATCCCTGGCCAAAAGTATGACTCGCTCAGTTTTGCAAATGTCTTGTCATGGCCAAAATGTCCTGCTAATCCACCATTGTGTTTCTCTTTCAACAAGTTCTCCCTCATGGAGCAATTCGGAATACACAGTCGATTCCCTTTGAACAACAATCCATCCTGGATCACGTACTCTATCCACTGACTTCTGTCTCTGAGAACTGGATTCCAAGCTACTTCATAAGCTTCCTTAAAGTCTGAATCATCTGCATACATGTCCTTAAGATCATCAAAGTCTAACGTCCTGACTTTGAACTCCTGCAACAACAAACTTTTCCTGCTCAAAGCATCAGCAACTTTGTTAGCAGTACCAGAAATATGTTTTATCACAAAAGTGAACTTTTGCATGTATTCAACCCATTTAACATGCCTTTGATTCAACTTTTCTTGTTGAGTCACAAATTGTAATGCATGGTTATCACTATATAAAACAAATTCTTTCGGAATCAGATAGTGTCTCCATTTCTTCAATGCCTGTATGATGGCATATAATTCTTTATCATAAGTGGAGTACTTTTCTTTTGCCTCATTCAGCTTCTCGCTAAAATATTCAATTGGTCTGTCTTCCTGACTCAAGACCGCTCCTATGGAAAACCCACTTGCATCACATTTCACCTGAAATGTCTTTTCAAAATCTGGCAACACCAAAACCGGTTGCTCTGTAATATTTCGTTTCAATAAATTGAAACTCTTTTCAGCCTCTTCCATCCAGTGAAAAGATTTATGTCTTCTCTTCACTCTATCCATCATTGCTGCACTAATTCCACTGAAATTTCTAATGAATTTCCGGTAGAAACTAGCTAAACCATGAAAACTACTCACTTCAAATACGTTCCTCGGTGATGGCCAATTCTTGATTACCTCCACCTTATCTGGATCCATCCTCAGTTCATTTGCAGATATAACAAACCCCAAATAAATGAGTTATGTCTTCATGAATGAGGACTTCTTCATGTTTATCAGCAGCTTCTCTTGCTGTAATCTCTTCATCACGATAGCCAAATGCTTCAAATGCTCAGCCTTTGTCTTGTTGTAAACCAATATGTCATCCAGATACACAATGACAAATTTCCCAATGAACTCCTTCAGGACTTCATTCATGAACCTCATAAAGGTACTTGGTGCATTCGTCAAGCCAAACAGCATGACAAGCCATTCATACAAACCTTTGTTTGTCTTGAATGTTGTTTTCCATTCGTCACCTTCTCTCATACGAATCTGATGATATCCACTCTTCAAATCTATATTTGAAAAAAAAAATTCCCCACTTAAGCAATCCATCAGATCATCCATCCTTGGCAATGGGAATCTATACCTGATAGTTATCTTATTAATGGCTCTTGAATCAGTGCACATCCTCCAGTCTCCGTCTTTCTTCGGACTGAGTACTGTTGGAACAGCACATGGACTCAAGCTTTCCCTGACCAAACCTTTGTCCAACAACTCCTGAACCTATATTTTAACCTCTTCATTCTCCTGCGGCGTCAATCTGTACACGACTTTGTTTGGCAAACTAGCTCCTGGTATGAGGTCTATATGATGACTCACGCTCCTCATCGGTGGCAATGAACGAGGTAATTCGTCCACCACAATATCAACGAACTCTTCCAGTGGTTCCTGAACTTCTTTTGGAAAATCATCCACTCTTGTGCTAGTCATAACAATTCTCGGTTTTCTGACCACAAAGAATTGTGGATCCTCCTTCTTCTTAACTTCTGTAAGAAGTTCCTTCCCACTAATGAGAAGTACTATGTTGTTTACTTCCATCTTCGCCTCTTTATCTTCAATTGGACACAACATCTGAGTCCTCCCATTCTTCTTCAGGGTATAGGTGTTCATCCTCCCATCATGAATTACATTTCTATCATATTTCCATGGTCTACCGAGCAATAAATGACAGACATCCATAGGAATAACATCACATAAAATTTTATCATTATATCCTCCTATCTTAATGTCAACTAAGCACTGTTTAGTGACATTTACCTGATGTCCCTTATGTAGCCATGAAACTTTGTATGGACTTGGATTATCAGTTGTCTCCAGCTCCATCTTTTCTACCATCTCGGTTGAAACGAGATTATCGGTGCTTCCACTGTCCACGATGACCTTGCACACTCTATCCTTGGTCTTGCAAGTAGTCCTAAAAACATTGTTCCTCTACGCTGAATTCTCCATCTCTTTTTCTGGAGTCAAAAGAACCTTTCACATCACTAGCGATCTTTCGCCTTCAGTGTACTCTGTCTCAACATCTCGCCTCTGTGCCTCAGCGATGTGAGTCTCTCCAGTTTCTTTCTTCTTCTCTGGGCACTTAAATGACCTGTGTCCATTTTTTCCACATGTGAAGCATGTGATTACTCCACCTCTTCCTCTTCCTCTACCTCTGGTACGAGGAAACCTATTATTATCGGCATATCCTCCTCTGCTCAGTAGGTTGTTCTCTTTTCTCAGCATATCTCCCTCGATGTGAACTTCCACCTCTCTCTGTCTGAGTCTGAGGTTTCTTCCAGTCATCCTTGGGCTTCTGGTATTTATCTTGGGTAACCGATCTACCTTTGGGATAACTCCTGCCTCAGCCCCTCTGACTTTGTTTACGGCTCAGCTTCTCCTCATCTTTCAGAGCCAATTGGTAAGCATCCTCCACCGTTCGGATGGTTGCCATATTTATTTCATCCTGAATTTCATACCTCAAGCCATTCAGATACCTGGCCACCTTTTCGTCATTTCTTTCGCGATGACCTGCCCTGATATTCAACCTGTAAAATTCCTCAGTATACTCCTTCACTGTCAACAGCTTCTGTCTCAGGTTCTGCATCCTCCTGAACAGAGAAATTTGATAATCCCTGGGAATGAATTTTGCCTTCATCTTTGCAATCATCTTGTCCCAGCTCTTAATCTTTTGCTTGCCTTGGAAACGCCTGTCATCTTGCATTTCATCCCACCATAAGGTTGCATGTCCTTTTAATCTCGTGATAGCATGTTTGACCATCTTGACATCTTTGATATCTTCATAATCGAAGTAAGTGTCAAGAGCTCTAATCCAATCTAGCAGCTCTTCTGCATCCAGACTCCCTTCATAAGCTGGAATGTCCATTTTCATTTTCGAACTCATCCGAGCGATAGCCTTAATTAAACGCTCATAGGTTGCATATTCTGTCGGGATTTCTTCTCCTCTGTGTCCAGCATCCTCTTCACCTTCGGATTCACTGGTGTCTCCTACATCATCTTTTTGCCTCCGCGATGTCTCCATGTCCTCCATTCTAGCACGAAGATTTTGAATCTCTCTCTCCATGTCTGGATTATGTCCTTGTCTACCTTTGTCTCTGGACATTTCTCTTCCTCTGGACAATTCCCTTTCCTCCTCTGGATCGGGTGATTGTCTACCTCTTCTCCTTGGCGGCATGGTGAATTATCCTTTTCCTCTGCTACAGAAAGAAAAGAAATTTTTCTATGCTCTTATACCACTTGACGCAAGGGCGCGCCACCCACTGGCACGTCCTTGCACAGGACCTTATTCTTCTTGGCCCGAAGAACTTCAAAGGTTCTTCTATTTCCCTATCGGGAAATCTGCACCCACAGTAATCTTCCTCCAAGGTCTCCCCTTTACCACCGGGAGATCAACTAAATCTCGTTGTCTCGCGAGTTCGTGACTTAAAACCTCCAAACTCTCTTTTCAAATCTTACGATACCCGATCTGGCGATACGGGTATAGCTCCTTCCACATGCAACCGTGGGCTAGTCTTAATGTTAGCGCCTCTCGCAACTTCGCAACTTCGCAACCTTGCAATATCGCGACTTCGTCGGTTGGACCGTCGAGTTTCCACTCTCCTAGTCCGCGAGTCCCCAAGATGCGCGGTCCCACCTTATGCTCTGCCACTCGTCCACAAGAATCTTGGCTCCTCGGTGCTTCATGACCCGGCGTCCACACGAGTCTCGCTCCTCGACACTTCGCGGCTCGCGAATCCTTTGTGCCACCTGTATTCCACTTGCACTCCACTATGGCCCACACTGCTCCAACTTTCGTGATATTGCCTTCTCACGACCTCGCGATCCTCGTGCCCAAATTCTCAGACCTTTTCTTGCGAGGTCCCGAGACACGATACCTCACTCAGATCTAATGGTCCTTCTGTGCTACGGATCCAACGGTTGTACTTCTCTTGCCACCTCGCAACCTCGCAACTTCTGCACACCCAATACTTGGGTCTTTACCCTGTGAACTCCCGAGTTTGCGAGATCACCGATATCTGCCCCCTGTCCCCTCAGATGGATGGCTACGAATCTCTCGCCGCTTCGCGTCCTCGCGCCTCATGACTTTGAACACCCAATACTTGGGTTTTCAACCAGCGAACTCTCGAGTTCACGAGGCTTCCCGATCTGTGCCACCTGTCCTACGTAGATGGACGGCTCACAGCCTCTCGCTACTTCGCTACCTTGTGACCTCGCGTCTCACAACTTTTGTCGCCAAACACTTGGGCGTTCACCCTGCGAGCTCCCGAGATAGCGAGATCTCTCGATCCTTGACACTTGTCCCTTTAGATGGACAGTTCTTAGCCTTCTTGCCACTTCACTACTCGCGAAGCTGAAGGGTTTCCTTTTCAATCCTCCAATATATGAGTCAGCGAGATGAGAATCTCCTAACACGCATCCTCCACAATGAACGACTCTAATCTTATCGTGTCTCGTGATCTCGTTGCTCCTGCTACCCAACTTTCGAGTACCCGATACATGATATCACGTGTAGATCTGACAGCTCTTACGGCCCTGAAATCGACCGCTCTGCCTCTCCTGAGCTTCAAAACCTTTGGAATCTTCTCATCATAACCTCCTTGCACCTCTGCAAGATCTGACGATCCTCGTAACTTCGTAAAATATCTTCAGAAGATTTTGATCGTCCATTCTCCCTTGATTTATCCACGAAATGGAAAAGAGTATCTCTCCACAAGATTCTTTCGTCGTTTCGCCAACCTGCAACGTTCCTCCCCGACTTCAAGTCACACTTGTCTACGTCGATCTTCAGCGACTCAGAGGTATATCCCTCCTGAGCTTTGCTAGATTACTCCAACCTCAACGAGGTTCTCTGCACGCACTCCTTGCGGCACGCCTGCGAACACTTCAACTGTTCGAGCTTCCTTCGACTCTGCGTATGTCCGTAGCAGCAGTCCTTCAATACTTCTTCTCAGTTTCACGACTGAGACCCTCCTTAGCCTGTTCACTCCTTGCACATCTTGTATAACCCACTTTCGCTTCTGCGCGAATTGAGAACAAGAGTTTAACTCCCGAGCCTTCTGTCAACGCACTCCTTACGGACGACTCAACTGCACTCCTTGCAGGAATCCTTGCTCAAAGAGAAACAATTTTAACTCACCTCACTCACTCTCAGATTTCAGTTCTTAACACATGAAATCATACACACAGCATAATAACAAATGCATAACAAGGAGTAATATTCATAAGCAGAGCATTTAACACACATACACAGAGAATAACACAACAACCATGAATCTGAATCAACTTCTTCTATTAATTCAATATCTGTACATGGGTGTTCTTCTATAGCTCTCTGTTATTCTCCTATTCTCTCTCCTCTTCTTGCTCTTCCTGAACTAGACTTACAATGATACAAATGAGGGTGTCTATATTCGGTTTTCCCTCTTCCTTCTAGAACTATCTAATCTAAGAATTCAATTCTATCTACCTGCAACTACTACTATAAATGCCTCTGTCTATCTCAGACGAGAGCGTATGGATCGAGGTCTGAGTACATTTCTACCAAGGTGCTTAAATTAAATGATCTCATTTAAGTTAGGCACGTCAACTTCAAGAGAGAATTTAAAATTCAAAAACTTGCGTTGGACGTCTTCCAGCTGTCTTTCTGCTTCCACATTGGTTTTTCTTTTCATGAGGGATGCTCCTGCATCATGATCCAGTAATAGACAAAGTGGGAAAATGTTCACCGTCCAAATAACTTTGGGATAAGCTACATAATCTCTATTTTAAGGAATATCCTCTTATCACAAATCCAGACCATGCTAATAAAAAATAATGAAGATGTTGAAGCCAGACGAGAAGAAAGATGCTCATCATGTCAGAAAGAATCAAAAGAAGAATATTGTTTTTCAAGGCTGAACTAATCAGTTCTTTAAGTGAGCTAAGAAAATAAAGGAGGGAAACAAGTCTCTCAAGGAATAATTGATCAAGCTAAAGGAAGGTGCTAAAGAAGTCAAGCAAGTTATCGTAAATATAAAAGCTCATCTGGAAGAAACCAAAGTGATTGAAGAAACTCTCAAAAATCAATTGAAAGAAAAGCATAAGATAAATGAGTGTTTGGAAATTGAATTAGTATCACAAATAAAGGAAGCAGAGAAGAGGGAAAATATTTTGATAAATCATCTTAAGGAAAGATCTGATGACTTAAACAAGCTTGAAGCATAATTTAGTCAACAAGAAAGAACGCTTGAAGAAGAAATCATCTCCTTGAAAACCCAACTTGACGAAGCAAAAATAATGGAAGAAGTAATGAAGATCTAGATGATGAAGAAAGAAGAAGAGTGTGAGAATCTTGAAGAAGAAGTCATCTCATTAAGGGTTGAAGTTGACAAGCTCAATAAGAACTTGAAGATCTCTCAAGTACTAGAAGATATTATTTGTTTTCAAAGGTCACCATTCAATAAAACAGGTATTGAATACATTGGCAAGGCCTCATGTAAAGAATATGCAAGTACCAATCCCAACAAGAATGTCAAAGAGAGAGGAAGCTCCACACAACTAGTAATGAAATTTTAATAGAAGTGTTCCAGGTTGTCGGAAAAGAATAATGAAGAGAAGGATAAGAATCATGCAAAAATTATCAAAGGAAGGAATCATGGTCAAAAAGATTCAAAGAGGAATGAATGCAGAAGAGACATATTTCAAAGAAAACATTCTACCTCCATGTATCAAAGAAGTTTCAATCGTTTTGAAGGAAACAATAGAAGAGAAGATCGTGATCAGCTAAGGCATGAATTCAAAAGGACTACATCACAAAGAAGATCATTTACTTCCAGGTATCAAATTTTATTTTCTGGTTATTGTTTTACTTCTAATAACTTTGGAAATAAAGTTGTAGATTGCAGAGCCTTTGGAATAAATGTTCAAGCAAGAAATGTTTATGTGGCTCCATATAATATTGAATGTTACAAATGCCACAACTATGGACACATAGCCTGTGAGTTTAGAATCATGATGAATACTTCCATGAAAGAAAACAGTGATTTCAAATACAAGAAGGTTTGGAAAATAAATCAAGAACAAAAAGAATAGGTAAATGAAAAACAGGTGAATGAAGAACTCCCATAAATCATACTCTCAGGATTTGCAGTAGTGAAAGATCATGAAAAATCTACAGGAAAAAAGGAATATATCGAGATTCAGATTGATCCTGCTACAGAGTAGCTTGAATTATTCTTCTAAGCCATATGTCTTGGAGACTCCCAGCAATGTGAATGATGAATAGGGAAATTCTAAGCAGCAACAGCGATTATAGATCAGAGAATTATTTTTCGAGCAGTTTGAAGTGTTTTTAAATTTTGAGAAGGCGGATTATGAATGATCTGATGGCAGAAGTACATAATGTCTCATGACAAAGTGGTTGAGTGGATCTGGTTTTATTTCACGATGATGTTGATGGTGAGATATTAGTATTAGTGACAGATACAGAGATATTAAATGAGATAGTGAAAGGGATAGTGATAGGTTGGATGACAGTGTTAAGCCCTAATATTGGCTCATTACCCCTTAATTGGGGCATATTATATTAGTAATGTTATTTTATTTATGTCGGCTTTAGGCCATTAGTTGTAATTATACCTCCTAGTC
>JZKD02S1714098.1:342119-358896 GCA_000966675.3 Picea glauca
TTCACTGATATCTCCTACATCATCTTTGTGCCTTTGTTTTATCTCCATGTCCTCCATTCTGGCATGAAGATTTCGCACTTCTCTCTCCATGTCTGGATTCTGTACTTGCCTACCTCTTTCTCTGGACATTTCCCTTTCCTCCTATGGATCGGGTGATTGTCTACCTCTTCTCCTTGGCGGCATGGTGAATTCTCCTTGTCCTCTACTATAGAAAGCAAAGAAGCTTTTCTAAGCTCTGATACCACTTTGATGCAGGGCGCGCCACCCAGGCACGTCCTCTCTCACAGGACCTTCTTCTTCTCGGCCCGAAGAACTCAAAGGTTCTTCTATTTCCCTATCAGGAAATCTGCACCCACAACAAATCTTCCCTGAGGTCTCCCCTTTACCACCGGGAGATCAGCTAAATCTTGTTGTCTCGCGAGTTCGTGACTCAAAGCTCCCAACTTTTCCTTTCAAATCTTGTGATACTTGACCTGGCGATACAGGTATAGCTCCTTCCACATGCAACCGTGGGCTAGGCTTAAATGTTAGCGCCTCTCGCAACCTCGCCACCTCGCCACCTCGCCACCTCATGATCTCACGACCTCGCGACCTCGCAGGTTGAACCGTCGGGCTTTCACCCTCCTATTCCACGAATTATCGAGATGCGAGAATTCAACGGAGTGTTGACTCCTATCTCCAAGCAACGTGTGTCCACCCGTTGGCCGCACGGTCCCACCTTATGCTCTGCCACGTGTCCACACGAACCTTAGCTCCTTGGCACTTCGCGACTCACGAATCCTAACGCCAATATTTCGGGACTTCTCGCGGCGAGATCCTGAGGGCTTCATGCCACCTGTATTCCACTCTCCAACTCTACTATGGCCCACACTATCCTCCAGCTATCAGGATATCGCTTCCTCGCAATCTCGCGATCCTCGTGGCCAATTTCAAGGGTATTTTCTTGCGAGACTCTGATACACTATCCCACATGCGGATCCAACGGTCCCACTGTGATCCGGATCCAACGGCTATCCTTCTCTTGCTACTCGCGACCTCGCGACTTAGAGTACCCAATGTTTGGGCTCTCACCCTGCGAACTCTTGAGTTTGTGAGATCTCTCGATCTCTGCCACGTGTCCTCCTCAGATGGATGGCTAAAAATCCCTCACTACTTTTCCGCTTCGCATCCTCGTGCCTCACGACTCTGAATACCCAATACTTGGGATTTTACCCTGAGAACTACCGAGTTCGCGATATCTCTCGATCTCTACCACCTGTCCTCCTCAGATGGACGACTACAAATATCTCGCCACTTTGCTACTCGCGAAGCTAAAGGACTTCCCTTTCGGTCCTCCAATGTCCGAGTCTGCAAGATGAGAGAACCTCCTTACACGTGTCTTCCTCAACGAACGGCTCTGATCTTGTCGGGATATCGCGTCTCGCGATATCGCTGTTCTTGCTACACAACTTTTGGGGCTTCAACTTGCGAGTCCCCGATACACGATACCACGTGTAGATCCTACGGCTCTGGTGACTCGGAATCGATGGCTCTGCCCCTCCTGAGCTTCAAACTCTTCGGACCTTCTCTACGTAACCTCCTTGCACCTCTACAAGATCTAACGATCCTCGGAACTTCGTGAAATCTCTTCAGAAGATTTCGACCGTCCGTTCTTCCTTGGGCAATCCACGAAATGGAAAAGAGTATCTCTCCACGAGATTCCTTCACCTTTTTTCCAACCTGTGACGTTTCTTTCTGACTTCAAGTCACACTTATCTGCGTTGATCTTAGTGACTCAGAGGCCTACCCTTCCTGAGTTTTTCTAAATTACTTCAACCTCAACGAGGTTCTTTGCACGCACTCCGTGCAGCAAGCCTGTGAACACTTCAACTGTTCGAGCTTCCTTGACTCTGCGTATGCCCGTAGCAACAGTCCTTCAACACTTCTGCTCAGTTTCACGATTGAGACTCTCCTTAGCCTGCGCACTCCTTGCACACCTTGTATAACCCAATCTCACTCCTGGTGGTATGAGAACAAGAGTTAACTCTCTGAGCCTTCTGTCAACGCACTCCTTGCGGACGACTTCAACTGCACTCCTTCCAGGAATCCTTGCTCAAGTAGAGAAACAATTGAAACTCATTCCACTTCCTCTCAGATTTCAATCTCGACACATGAAATCATACACACGGCATAATAACAAATGCATAACAGGAAGCAATATTCAGAAGCAGAGCATTCAACACACATACACAGAGAATAACACAACAACCCTGAATCTGAATCAACTTCTTCTATTAATTCAAGATCTGTACATGGGTGTTTTCTACAACTCTCTTCTATTCTCCTATACTCTATATGCTTCTTCCTCTTGTTAATGTTACAATGCACAATGAGGGTGTCTATATCCCATTTCCCTCTTTTCTTCTAGAACTGTCTAATCTAAGAATTCAATTCTATCTACCTGCATCTACCACTATAAATGCCTTTGTCTATCTCAGACAAGAGCGTATGGCTCGAGGTATGATTACATTTTTACCAAGGCACCTAAATTAAATGATCTCATTTATGTTTAGCGCATCAACTTCAAGGGGAAAATTTAAAATTCAAAAACTTGCACTGGATGTCTTCCAGATGTTTTCTGCTTCCACGTTGGTTTTTCTTGTCATGAGGGATGCTCCTGCATCACGAGTGTATTTTGCGAGTGAACACCTGGTAGGGGTGACACTTCTTAACTACTTCGATGAAATCTTTAAATATAGATGGAAAAAAATAACTAGCTCGCACAATTTTCTAGGTTGTCGCAAGCCCAGATAGATGACCACCACAAGCCCCACTGTGGTAGTCATTCATGACAAACTCAACTTCTTTGTGAGTTAAAAAACAATGTATGATATTGTCTACTCGTCGACGATATAGAGTGTCATCGACGATAAGATATTTCTTATCTTGGTATCATATACTGCACCAGTCATCTCGTGAGAGATCCTGAGGGAACTTCAACATTTGAAGATAGAGAAAAATATCTCCATACCAGGGTTCTGATGATGGGACAAAGAAAATATGTTCATCTGCAAATGAATCAATATGAATAACATCCTCATCTAATCGAGGGAAGTAAGATATTAACTCTGCAAAAACTATTTTTTTTGGACTCCGTAGAAGCAAAATCGAGATCGAACTCTTGTAGAATGACAATCCATTTATTGTACTTTACCCCTATGATATGCCTAGTAAGTACATACTAAAATGGATTAACATAGACAACCACAAGAGTTTTTCAAATAAATATATAATGTCATAATCGTTGGACTACATGAACGACAACCAAAGATAAATTTTCAAAATTAGAATATTTGAGTTCAGGGCCAACTAAGTTTCGACTAAGATAGTAAATGACGTGCTCATGGAGCTCATCATCCTTCTGAACCAAAACCATACCAATCGTCTCTTTGGACGCGGTGACATAAATAAATTAATCTCTACCGTATTCTGGAGACTTCAACAAAGGCGTCGATACCAAGGCTTTCTTCAAAGCATCGAAGGATTCCTGGGCTCGCTCATCCCAGATAAAAGGAGTGTCCTTCTTCAAGAGACACATGAAACCCTTAGTAATATTGGCGTAGCTCACTATAAACAGTCGTAAAAATTTATCTTTCCTCTGTAAACCTTGATGTTGGTGAATAGTGCATGGGGGAGGCAATTGAAGTATTGCCTAAACCTTTATCGGATCTACCATGATCCCAGTCTCAGAGAATAAAAATACTAGAAGTTGACCCAACCTAATGCAAAAGATGCATTTATGAGGGTTCAAACGGATGCGATAATGGTGACATATTTTAAAGATTAGGCAAAGGTGCTTAGGGTGATCCACTCTCTTACTCGAATTTGCTGAAATTATTGAAAAAAGCCATATTTTTGTGATTTTTCCCTAAAATTTGTAAAATTGGTTTCAACCAAAATATGAGTTTGGAGGATTCAGTTATATCATTTCCCCTTGGATTTCATGTATAATTAAGAGTCTCATAGGGCTGAGGAGGAGCCATTATTATCATGAAGTTTTTGTAAATGGGAGATTTATTCTTGTGAGAAAGCTTTAAGGAGTTCTTAGCCATGTAAAAACAACGCTTTTGATCTCAATGAAGAATTGATTGTTTCTGCAACATTGGACACCATCTCCATTTGATATGATTATTTTTAGCAGCACTAACCTCCTGGGAAGGGACCCTCAGAGTGGTAGGTGTTTCTATATTTTATTTTCTTTGTATATTAGCATTACATTTAGTTTCTTTTCTTCTTGCATTATTGTTTAGTTTGAAAGTCATATATTGTGTGTTTGCATTCTGCAATTAGTTTGTATTATGCAAATTGATTCGTAATAGATAAAATTCAAATCAACACCCTCTCACTCAAGGAATTGGTACATTGCATTTGATTTAGTTCAATCTCTTTCTATATGATTTCAATTTATGAGTTTTCATGTTACTCTGTCTCTGAATTTAATGACTACTTGACCAACAGTTCAATTGCTTCACACATCCTTTTAATTTTGTCTTTTCTTATCCAATCACTCTAATAATTCTTTGTTAATAAAATTTATACAGAGATACACTTTACAAATATATCTCAAACTACCTCCAATGGATTTCATAAACCCACACACTCCCACATTCAATCATCATAAAGCATATTATGTTTCCAGTGTCACTTTTTCAGCCAACATATTCTTTTAAACCAAAGATATTTGTTCTTATTCCATTATCTACAAATCTACCATTGAATTCCCTTTTAATTTGTTTGCTTCATTGATCAAATTTCCCTTTCAAATATGCATCCCAATACATTCATTACACCTTCCTTTCAGTTGTAAAAAAACATATTAAAACAAAGCTTTAGTATTTGTTTGAACATTTGCATTTACATGTATACATTAAAACACAAAAACATATATTTTAAAGTGCATTTATTATTCACAAATCTATGTGTCTTTCACTTCTTATTATTATTACTATAGAACACCTTTCCACTCCTTTCTTATATCCTTCATGATTTGATATCATTCCTTGTTTGGTTGAATGCTCTCAAGCACCATAACTAAATGAACATCAATTTGAGATTCCACTTCTTTCCACTTTGTATTTCTGCATTGCCATTCTTTCCCATTCATTTTCATTGCTTTCCATGCTTTCTCAGTGTAATCGATGCAATTGATTGAGGACAAATTTTGAGTTTATATCTCATTTCATATTACCTAGTTTTTAACCATTTGATTATCTTTTGAGTCACTACTGGAATCCATTGCAGGACATGAAACTTATGTAAGCTACTCACAATTAATCACACGAAAATCACCCTGAGTGCATGAAATATTGTGATCCAAGCCTTTATAGCACTAATGTATTCATGTCTCCTAGTGATTAATCCTTAATGTTTATCACCCACAGTTTACATTTAAATTATGCAGTGTGGTTTTGAAGATTGTTTTGTTGGCTTTAGATTAAGCTCGACTAGGCTCCAATTGATCCAGATTTTATGAGCATAACGAAATGAATAAATATTATTAAAAGAGGCTTAACATAGAATAACAAAGATACATTATAACTAGTTTTCTATTCAATAAGGAAATAAGTTGAAACTGTAAAATGCAGTGGAAAACAAGCTTGTTGGAATGGTGGCGACTTATCTCTGAGAAGAGACGTGACAATTGTGCTCATTCACAAGAAGATGATTACAATGAGGATCTAAAGGACTTTTTACAATAAACAGGAATTTCAAAAACCCTACACATCCAAAAAACTAACCCTAGGAGATGAAGCACCAAAAGTCATGTGGGCCCCGTTTGGGTAAGTTAGTACATCAACTTCCCGAAGTCATAACTTTTGCATACAATCTTTGTTTTAGGCACACGATATCCCATTGGAAAGGTATCATCGAGGATATTCATTTTGGGGGCTCAATTAGTGCCCTCGGCTATGATTGAGAATCTAGATCCCGTAAAAACTTCATTTATTCCCTCCAAATGGACCCGGAAGTTAAAAATTGCTAAAAATAGTAAATTGCCAAAATTGCCAGAAAATTGTTTTGAGCGAGTTGGAAAAGGTGGGTGGCCACTGATATCCACCTAGATCAATCCTCCCTCCTTAGGAAGAAATTGTCTCTATTTCATTGAGTTCCCCCATCAGATGAGGAAATTTATGCTAAATTTGGCCCCGAGTGAGCCACTTGCCTTGTTGCAGGAGCTGTCTTGCTTTGATGACTCGATAAAGATGGATCCTTTCTTGTTGAGTTCCCTTGATCCGTGTGTCCAAAATATGATCATTGGATTCCTATTACATGCAGTCATGGTTGAGCTATGTTGGTGTTAACTTCTCTAATATCTCTGAGGTGTCCAATAATGGTCGAAAATATGGCCGAAGGAGAGCCATGTTGAAAACTGGGTGCAGGCCAAGGAAAGGGAATGTTGAGCTCAAAATCATTGTCACCCACAACCTTGGTGATGGTGTACGGCCCATAATGGAGTGGGAGAATATTTTTATGGGGCCCTGTAAGGCATTCTTTCTGCAAGTGAAACCAAACTTTGTCTCCCACCTGAAACTTGTGTGGCACCCGATGTTGATCATGGTGTTGCTTGTACTTGGCATTAGACTTTTGTAGAATATTATGAACTTGTTGGTGGATGTGTGGATCCACTCAATGAACCAGGTGGTTTTGTTAGCTTCTGGTGGAGAAGGGGATGAGCCGATCGAGGTGGTCACCAGTGGTAGTGAAACATCCATGGGGACCAATGGTTGGAATCCCAACCCCACATGAAAGGGGTTGTGTCCAGTTGAGCTATGAAAGGCTCAGTTGTAGCTATGATGGACATAGGGAATAATCTCATCCCATGTGCGGGGGTGTTTTGAATTGTACATGCGTGAGATATGTATGATCATCCAATTGACGACCTCAGTTTGTCCATTTGTCTGGGGGTGGAAGTCAGTGGATTTCGTGAGCTTAGTATCCAGTAGTGACAAAAGGCTTGACTAGAATGTGATAAGGAAACGACTGTCACAGTTTGAGATAATTGTTTTTGGGATCCCAAAATTTACCCATACTCGTTAAAAGAAGAGCTTGGCAGTGGCTTCTGCTATGATGTTCTTCTTGTAGGTAGCTAGAATCACCATCTTGGAAAAGCGATCAACAACCACAAAAACACAGTCATTTCCCCTCTTGGTGGACGAGAGGCCCAACATGTAGTCCATTGAGATGGATTCCCACATTCTCTCAGGAGTAGGTAGAGGGGTGTGCAGGCCCTACTTCTTAGTGGTTGGTTTGGATATAGCGCAGGCAGTGCATGACCTGATATACTTGCCAAAATTCTGTCAAATTTTTGACCAGTAGAAAAGTTTTTGCAACACTGCCATTGTCTTTTCGATGCCAAAGTGTCCTACCACCCGACTGTAGCGAGCTTCCCAAATCATCTTCGCACGCTAGCTTGATGGAATGCAGAGATTTCCCAAATGACACAACAACCCGTCTCGAATATGGAAATTAGCGACCACTCAGTTGGCACCCAACATTTAGTAGGTGGTCGAGAAGTCAGAGTCTGTCTCATAGAGGTGGTGCCATCCAGAGGTCTTGTGGCCGCAAGAGTCTAGCATTGTGGTGAGTGTCGCGACTAGAGGTCGACTGAGGCAATCAAAAAATAGGTTGGTACTTCATGTCTTATACTTTATGTTGAGGTGGAACTGTTGTAAGAATGTGGACCACTTCTGATGGTGATCATTCTTCAATTTTCCTTGGGTCTGCATGAACTGTAGTGGCTAGTGATCAGTGTGGATGACTGTCTCCTTCCAAAGAATGTAATGTCTCCATTGACGGTAAGCTTTCACAATGGAGTACATTTTTTTTTCATAAGTAGGGTACTTATGAACAACATATGATAGTGTCTCACTATGATATGCCATGGGGTGGTCGTGTTGAGTGAGAATGACACCTGCAACATAGTCTGAAGCATATGTATCGATCTCAAAGGAATTTTGCAGGTCCAGTAATGAAAGTACTTTGGATGAGCACAAACACTTCTTCAAGTCATCGAAGGCTTATTTTCATGACAGGACCCACACAAATGTTTCCTTACCACCACCCCCAGTTACTTGGATGAGGGCCCATGCGATATGAGAGAATCCCAACATAAACTTGTGATAGAAATTTGTGAGGCCCAAGAAGCTCTGAATTTCAGTGACTGTGGTTGGGGCTATCCAGTCACAAATGACCTGGATATTTTTTGGATCCACATGCACACCATGTCGATCAATGATGTATCCTAAGTAATGGACCCTGTCCATTCCAAAGGAGCATTTTTCCAAGGTTGCATATAGTTTGTGCTATCACAGGGTCTGCAGAACCTGTTGAATATGTTGCAAGTGTTCCACCCAAGTCTTGTTGTATATGAGGATGTCATATAGGTACACCACTAAAACATTATTAGTGAAATGTCATAGGATATCGTCCATCATCCTCATAAAAGTTGTTGGAGCATTTGTCAAACCAAAAGGCATGACCAACCATTCAAAAATACCTTCTTTTGACTTGAAGGCGGTCTTTCGTACATCTGTCTGTTCTATTGGGACCTGGTGGTATCAAGAATTCATATCAATCTTACTAAAGTATTTTTCCCCCGTGAGCTGATCAAGGTGGTTTTTGATTCGGGGAATCGGGTACCAGTTTCAGAGTGTGATTTTATTCAGGGCCCAATAATCAATGCAGATTCGTGAGGTCTTGTCTTTCTTCTGCACTAGCATGATTGGGCTCCCACAAGGCGATGAGATGGGATGTATGTGCCCATTGTGGAATAGTTCTTAGATCTACCTCTTGATCTTGTGGTTTTCTAATAGAGAGCGGCGGTAGACTGGCCCATTGGGTAGCGGTGCGCCTGGGGTTAGATCGATGGGATGCTTGACCTAACAGTGCAGAGGTACCCTGATACAAGAGGAGATGATATTTGAGTATTCTTCCATGACCTTATCCAATTGCTTTTGTTGTGTGTATATATCGGTTGTGGAGGCCCTAGATGTGGCTAATATATTTCACTCACTCTGAGAGCAAACCGTGAAGAAGAAAAATTTCCTGGCCTGAAAGATGACCTTCCTTCACTGCTTGGTAGAGATCAAGGAAATAACACTAGGAGGGACTGCCTCGGGTATCCTTTAGAATTTCCTATTCAAAGTAGCAATAATACTACGAGGCCTAGACTCATATACAACATGATGTTTCCATAAATAAGGTTGGCCCAAAATTAAAGAGGAGCAACATCACACAATACCTCATCTTTGAATGGCTTGATGTCATACGACAGTCGACATTGTTGGCTGACACGGAGATTGCTTCCTTGGCGGAGCCATCCAATGGTGTAGGGTTTTGGGTGTGGCGTTGTTGGTAGGGCCAGCTGCTTGATGACATATACTGAGATGAGTTTCTTATGGATATCGCTATCAATGATTAAGTGCAACAGGTTGCCTTTTACCCACATCTATGAATGGAAGAGGTGCTCACCTTCTTCTGGTTAGTCTGGTTCATTAGGATGGAACTTGGTGGTAGAAATGGTGGCACTAGGTTCCGCATCAATGATTCAGCTTCCCCTTTCTGGTTCAGAGGATTTCACTTCATCCACCAGCGACTGCTTTGAGCGGTATTCAATAGTGTCATGCCAAGGGATCTTATGGAAGTCGCACCACTTCTCAGTATATTTCTTTGTCTTTCCGATGTCCTTCTTCACTTGCGGCTTGGACTACTTGTCTTGATACTTTCCATATTTTCTCTATCCGTTATTATGTTAGTTGGGGCTGCCCCTTCCTGGATTTTGTTGTGAGGGGTTCCCAGGCCCAAATTGTCACATCTTTTGTTTGAGATTCTGCTCGATTTTGACGACATATCGGTAGGTCACGTCCAAGGATGATATGTCATGAAATTACATTTCGGTATGGATGTATCTATGCAGAAAACCATGATACTTGAGCACCATATATCACTCTCAATATTTGATACCCAACTTGGTGACAAGTTATGAAAGATATTTGTGAATTGTGGCACTGCTTGGTCTCTTTCTTGCCACAATGTGGTCCATTTGGTATACAAGTCGTCATAACTTATGACAGGGTAGTATTGTTCCTTAATAGAATCCCTGAAGGATTCCCAAGTGGTTACAAATATAAATAATGAGGGTTTCTCTATTTATTTTTTCTCACAAAAAGTTTCCCACCAGTCTTTGACATGGAGAACAGACTTGAGGAGTGAAAAAGTAATATTTTCTCTATTTAAAAAGTTATGGATAGAAAAATACCCTTCTAGTAGATTCAACCACTTGTCTACGACATCTACGTCTATTTTGCCTTGAAATATAGGAATGTCGAAGTTGATTTATACCTTGAAGGGGGAGGCACCTCCGCTCGAGGAAGATGTGTCGCCTTTTGGTAGCCGCCGAAGGATTTGTGTGAAACTATCCATCATTGTGTTCCTCTGTTGTGTGATGGATTCCTCAAGAAAATTTTGAAAGGATATTTTGTCCCATCATCTTTCGTTTATCCTGGCATGAGAGGTCACTTGGGCAAGCGAGAGATTTTTTCCTCAAGAGAAACAAGCTCGAGACCCAATTCTTTGTACCCTGACCTCATCGGGGACATGCATTAAGATGACAAACAGAAGACCGCTCTGATACCATTGATCAAGATTTTATGAGAAGAACGAAATGAATACAATTTATTACAAGATGCTTAACACAGAATAATAGAGATACAATATAATTGGTTTTCTATTCAATAAGGAAATAAGCTGAAACTGTAAAATGCAGCGGAAAACAAGCTTCCTGGAATGGTGGCGACTTATCTTTGAGAAGAGATGTGACGACTACACTCATTCGAAAGAATATGATTAAAATGAGGCTCTGAAGGAATTTTTACAATAAACAGGAATGTAAAAAACACTACACATCCAAAAAACTAACCCTAGGAGATGAAGCGCCAAAATTCATGTGGGCCCATTTTGGGTAAGTTAGTACATCAACTTCTCGGGGTCGTAACTTTTGCATACGATCTCCATTTTAGGTGGACGATAACCTGTTGGAAGGGTATATTCGAGGAGATTCATTTTGGAGTCTCAATCAAAGTCTTTTGTTATCATTATAAATCTCTATCCCAAAAAACCCTCATTTAGGCCCTCAAAATGGCCCCGGAAGTTAAAAACTGCTAAAAATAGTAAATTGCCAAAATTGCTAGAAATCTGTTTTGAGCGAGTTGAAAAAGGTGGGTGGCCATCGATATCCACCTGGATCACCAATCCTACATTTATTGTTCTTTCACATTGAAGCTTACGATCCCTGGTTGATAATTTAAGGTGGAAATTAATAGTGCATATATTTAGCCCCACATTTTTGTTGTCGTTGTCGGGAAGGTGCTAAAGGGATTAGAGCATAGGTAGGTTGCTTTTATTTTTCCAAACCCTTGATTGTTCCTTTCCTGCAAGTGTGTTTCTTTTCATGCAATTGTGTTTATTTTTCATGCAAGTGTGGTGTGCTTTTAAGGATAACCTAAGGGCGGAGAGAACACGGTAAGACGCGAGGGAAGAGTCCACACATCCACTTTAGTGGGGTTTCTCCAAAGTTAGGTTTTCATATTCCTTTAAGTAGTTAGAATTATTTTTTATTAGCATTTTTTTTATGAGAAGAGAAGCTAACTTGTGTGAACATATAACTTGGTGACAACAGGGTCCTAGTAGCATGGTTGTGCTTCGAGTATATAATTGTTTTTCTTACATTTTATTTTAGTTTGCTTCTTTTTATTTCTTTAGAATTTTTAAAAGTTCTTTTGGGAACTGTAAGAACCCCCCTCTACACTAATCCATGTGTGAAACAGGACCCGTCAACCAACAACAAGGACTCAAATATGATCAAGAGTTTGGAAGAAATCCCTCCATCCTAGTAGCAGCTAGGATCTTAATCTCTGCCTCACAGAAAGAAAACATCTTGACAATAGTCAATAACTTAAATGTCACTCGACATCCACAATAACATCTAGAAGTCTCCTTTGATTCCCTTTTCCAATCTATCGAGGAGACCGAAGAACCATGGACCAAATTCGATGGAGAGACACAATTAGAACATGAGATCGAGGAGATTTTGATATGCCTTTCTGAAGATCCTAGATGCACCGACGAGACTTGTTATTCAAAAGAATATGATATTCCTGGCATGACAAATGGATACATGCAGAGTGGTCTAAATGAGGAAGTGAACTTATATCGAACATTGGTTCTAGACAATAACCATATTGAACTACCACTTTCTTCTTCAACAACTCTTCACATCATCATCAAAGCAACTGGTTCTCTGTATGCTCGTATGCATTAAAGCTTCTCTTTCAAACCTGAGTATGAATGTATTTCTACACCTGTTATGCACATGTTTACATTGGAAATATTCTTCCACGTGAAACACATTTTCTTGTTCTTATATAGGATAGAGTAAAAGTTGCATGTTAGTTAGCCTAGTTATAAATAAATGCAACATATTTTCATGTTTCTTTTCAAATAAATGAAATGAGATGAAGATAATATTGGTCATCTAACATCAAAAACCAAAACAACTTAAGACATTTCTTCTTATTATTACATACATATTTCTGACTATTAATAATAAAATTGCTCATAAGCCTAATATTAAAAATATTATGGGGATTTACAAAATCTTTAAGGTCTTCATAATGATTCCCATAGGTAACTTGTACATCCTAGTTTCATATCATAACTTGTTATTCAAAAATTCTTATCAAATAGTAGCAGGAGAGTGAATGACAATTCTACGTGTGAGGGAACACAATCTTATATGGAGAAGATGAACGTGGGGACTAGAGGAACCTTTAGGTCATTCTCTCATGGCCTCATCCACCACATTAATTAATTTTGACCATCATATGTATTYAKACTAATCTCAATACATAAGTCTATTTTTCATACRAACAATATTTTATGGGTAATCTATAAAATATCTTCCAACCCAATACCATCCCATCCTCTAAAAAGGTTTTCAATGAAACTTCCCCATTCACCCATGCAAAATCTATCTATAAATTTTATCTTAAGGGTAAATATTGGGACACGAGCCTTTGATGGAAAATGGGTGTAAGAGGCTAACCCGTCAGGATACTAAACAGGTCTGCTGGAAGCCAGTACTGGCCTGTGGTATAACTAGGCAAACCCATCAGCTTAATGAACAGGATCGTGGGAAATGGGGCATTCTTCCTAGGAAGGATATTTCTTAGATTTCAAAATTACCCCATCGGAGTACTGAATAGGCTTGTTGGAAATGGGTTCTTATTTTGATGTATTTCATTATGCCTAATATATTTTTTTTTGTATGAACAATATACTTATGTAAATCCTTAAGAAGAAGCATGCATGATTTGAACAAAAGGATAATGAACCTCATCTAATTGCCATTTTAGAATGTCTATAAGATAGTCTTAAGACCCCATCATTCATACCTAGGATGTCATTTTCCTAGATGTGGTACCCATAAGTGTAGGAGTCTAATAAACTCAAATGTGAACTTTATCAATATCACTTGAATGAAAAAAATTCTCTGAGAAATTAAACAGGGATGACTGGTTTCCTATCAGTTTATCATTTATTAAAGACCACTTATCTCCTCATGTTTTCATGTTTAAGGATGAGAGGGAAAATCACCCATAATAATTAACATGGTTTCTTGAGCATACAACTGTTAATGATTCATGAAATTGTATGTAATAAGTAATTTAGGAATTTCCTTTATGCTTGTAATGTTTTAAAATTAATTTCATTTCCAAATTTACAAGCATGGATAAAGTTTAAGTTTTGGTTGTTTCTCGGGCATAACATCAATGTTTATTTCTTCTCTCCTAATAACAATGTTGGTTTTGTTCTTTTAGATTTTCCTGTTCTTGTACTACTGGTACAGAAACTAGTAGGTTCATGTACCAACAGTACAAAAATTTAAATATTTTTTTAGGGTACTTTTTGCAGGATATTTGTTGCAGCTTTGAGCTCTGGCATAATCCATTTCCCTCCTTCATTCAACATGCATTGGTTCCACATATTCCTCTTTCATCTTGCAACAATTGTTTGTGCTAATAAGAGTTTGCATGAGGACATGCAATCCAGCAGGTCTGGGGAGAGAGAGAGACATAAGGAATCTCAACAGATCAACATTCATCAACACTCTCCTAGATCTCTATCAAATCTCAGTCTTCCTCGACTTAATCTTTAGTTTCAACCACCATTCACTCCCATTAATCTTCCACTTCATCTTCAAATTTCAGCAGTCTACATCATGATTCAACAGACATCGCGTCTTGTTCTGGAGAGTTTCCACTTCAACATGCATTAGAGTTCAAAGAAAGGGTATCTTGAGGTAAAACTGGTACAAATATTTTTAATTTACTAAGAACTTGGAAAACATGATGCATAACCACTATTACCCACTCCACACTCTACTATGCATTATCACAACAACTCAGTAAACCCTCCATCTTCACTCCAATTTTCATAATGAACAATATACTCTGATGATAAGACCAAGTAATGAAAAGGAAATATGTGGTATAAAAATAAAAAGAAAAATTTATAGTGTCTTCTCTTTGTACATCATAAAACATTCTTAAGTCATCGCAAAGAGGATGAAATCATTGTTTCCTATCCAAACAAAGAACCACAAAGTAAATATTGGTCTTAAAATTGATGTAAGATACAGAGTATAAATGTGTCCAAGTTCATACGACCACAATCACCGTCATTTTATAAACCATTCTGCACATGCACACCATTCACCATCACTCTAATACCCCATCCATTGTTTGTCCTCCATTTTTATGATAATTTTGTTTCTCTGTTTAAAATTCAATCTATGATAGTTTCCAAAGTGTCGCTCCACAAGAACTAACACCTACACAAAAGAAACAATGTCACATAAATCTATAAGCAAATTATCATAATTTCTTCACCTTGTTTTCATGAGGACATTCAAATCCTTAGGTTTGGAGGTGTGTCGGGCTCCAGTTTTGTCATATTTTCCGTCATACAAATACACTCATCATTACACCTTCTCCCGAAATTTAATCAATAATATATCCCTAATTCCACCACAAACCTCCATTATCCCTTGTTATTCATCCTATGTGATTAATACATAATTTTCCATATTTTTAGTGATTAAAAGGATGATTATACAATAGTTTTGTTGATGATGGTTTAATCCTATGTTTTTATTTCTAAACAATATGTTCCTGCACTATTCTGAGAATGGAAGTCTTTTGGTACCCACACTGGAGGTCATATGGTACCCACACTAGAGGTCATCCGGTACTCACAATCCAAGTCATCCGGTACCAAAGGGTTCTACAGTCATCTGGTACCTGCACAATCATCTCGTACTCACACTCCAAGTCATCTGGTACCAGAAGGTTCTACAGTCATATGGTACCTGCATAGTCATTATGTACTCACATTCCATGTCATCCAACACTCACAATTCAACTCATCTGGTACCTGAATGTTATAGAAACTATCTGGTACCAGAGTGTTCCAGGTCATCTAGTACCAGCATCAACAATCGTCCGGTACTGGACTATAGTTGAAAATTTGGAATGCTTCTAGAGGAAAATTGAGCACATCAGTTTTTTCCAGAATGACATGGACATGCATAAATTTGAGTTAGAATTCATCCAGATCACACGTGTGGACCTCCAGCTCAGAGGGAATGAGTCTGCCAAACTTAGTAAAAATCTCAAAAAGCCAACTTGTGTCTTGATTTCCGTGCAGATGGTATCATATCTAGAAATTATACGATATGGGTTTTGTCTAGAATGTGGAAAATTGAGTAACCCATGGGATATTTTTAAAAATTTGAATTGTTTTGGAAGAAATCAGTGGATCTCTAACTCAAATCTGCCCAAATTGTTAAAAAACCCATATTTTTGTGATTTTGCTCTAAAATTTGTAAAATTGGTTTTAACCAAAATTCGAGTTTGGGGGATTCAGTTCTATCATTTCACCTTGGATTTAAAGTATAAATGAGATATTCATAGGGATGAGGAGGAGCCATTATTATCATGAATTTTTTGTAAATGAGAGATTTATTCTTGTGAGAAAGCTTTAAGGAGTTGTTAGCCATGTAAAAACAGATTTTTTGATCTCAATGAAGAATTAATTGTTGTTGCAATATTGGACACCATATCCATTTGATATGAGTCTTTTTAGAAGCATTGGCTTCCTGGGAAGGGCCTCTTATAGTGGTAAGTGTTGTTGTATTTTATTTTCTTTGTATATTAAGATTACATTTAGTTTCTTTTCTTCTTGCATTATTGTTTAGTTTGAAAGTCATATATTGTGTGTTTCAATTATGCAATTAGTTTGTATTCTACAAAATGATTCGTAATAGATAAAACTCAAATCAATACCCTCTTACTTAAGGCATTGGTACATTTCATTTTTAGTTCAATCTCTTTCTATATGCTTTCAATTTATGAATTTTCATGCTACCCTGTCTCTGAGTTTAATGACTACTTGACCAATAGTTCAATTGCTTCACACATCACTTTAATTTTGTATTTTCTTATCTGATCACTCTACTAATTCTTTGTTTCTAGAATTTATACAGAGATACACTTTCCAATTAGCTCTCAAACTACCTCCAATCGCTTTCATAAACCCACACATTCCCACATTCAATCATCATAAAGAGTACTATGTTTCTGGTGTCTCTTTTTCAGCCAACACATTCTTTTAAACCAAA
>JZKD02S1714098.1:373109-391826 GCA_000966675.3 Picea glauca
ATATTGTTCTTGATGATTTTTATTAGGGATATTTCTATTGAAAGGAGTTTTGAATCCCTTCCTCCTCTGATCAGATTTACCTTCTTCTTATCCTTCCAATATTTCTACAAAGACTCTCTTCCCTTTCCTTTCTCATACAGGTACTTATCCTTTTCTATGGTCTCATTCAAAGTCTTGGGTTCATCATATTGAATCTTCTCTTTATAAAAGGATGGAAGTCCACTAAAAAACTTTTGTCCTTTCACCTTCTCCTCTTTTATAAACCCCACAT
Organism: Picea glauca; assembly: GCA_000966675.3. Lineage (NCBI taxonomy): Eukaryota > Viridiplantae > Streptophyta > Pinopsida > Pinales > Pinaceae > Picea > Picea glauca. Next base: position 373,381 of record JZKD02S1714098.1, read on the forward strand.
ACTTTAGAAGCCCCACAAACTTCTTTTCATACTCTACCATGGTCATGATTCCAAGCCTAATTTCAAAGAACACCTACATTTTCTTGTAATAGAATTCCTCTATAAGGTACTCCTTCTGAAAATATTTCTTGAACTGATTCCAAGTGTTCCTATTATCATTAATGTGCTCAACTTGCTTTAGTTGATCCCGCCAAAAAACAACTTTCCCATGTAAATGGTATGTGAAAATTCTAGCTTCTAGGTTTGATGAGTAGTTATGTAATTGAAAATTCTTTCCGAGTCAAAAAAACCATGCTTAAACATCATCTTCCCTTTCTATTTCACCATCAAAGGATGGTGACTTAAGCTTCCTCAACTGTCCTTGCAAACTATCCAATTCATGTCTTTTGCTTTGGTGCCTAACAGGAGACACCTCTGGACTACTTATGGAATCTTCGGATGCATAAAATTTCCTTGCTGAGTAGGGATGTGAGTGATGTCTATGATTTTTTCTGGCACTTATTGAATAACTAGTTCTTCTACGGTAATCTCTTCTTTCATGACATCTTCCCTCTTCCTCATGTTTTGATTTTGATCCATTATTGTTTTTCCTTTGCAACTGATTTAATCTTTGTATCACTTAAGAATTTAACTGATTTTTTTCTCTTATCAATCTCTCATTGTCTTCTTCGTAACTTTGCACTTATATTTCCAGGCTTCTCACAGTCTCTATCAATGTTTCTTGCTTCCCTCTGTCATGATGTCCATTGGATTTTGTCTCTACATTACCAACACTGGTATCCTAACCTTTTTCCTCTTTATCATGGCTGGAAGTTCCCTCTCCTTCTTCCATTTCTTGAATATGCATTCTGAAATGATATGTTTACACCCCCTAATTCTACAAAATGTGCAAGCAACCATTTTGTTAGAATTATGCATATTATAAAGATTTTCCAAACAATTCTACAGGTCCTTATTCTTCTCAATTCATGAAGAATATATTATCATTATCCATATTATAACAATTCCATGTTAATATCCTCTGAATCATCTTTCCAATGACTATAATCTTGCCCCCAATTGAATATTTGAGTTGAAAGTTATGGTTTTCCGAAAAAATGACTTTCAACCCCCTTTTCTTTTGTTTACAAATATGATCTTGTTGAGAAATTTCCACATCTCCTTTAGTTGATACAAAATTCAAATTATGCACTGGTGCTTCCTACAAACCACTTTCCATGTGACCACGGCTCGAAACCATGGGCTTACTCACTCTTTAGCGCCTTCCTTTGTATTCTTCTACACAGGATCTTGCTCGAACACAATGTACTAGGGCTTGGTCACTTCTAGGCCTTACATGCCTATAATTAATTCCTTTACCTTATCACGAGACCAATTTTGGGACCAAGTTTTGTGGACTTCAGGCTTCAAATATTCTCTCTCTTCAATCTCCAACTTCGCCTGGAGTTAAACTTTGTTGAAGCCCTTCCAATAACTCTACTAGTAGATCAGATGGTTGAGATTTAATCTCCCATTGAATGGACGGTCCTGCCCCATCTGGAGGCTTCAACGAGATCCACGGTCATGACTTAATCATATGCTAGGATGGGTGACCCTTAATCAATTCGGGACTTCAGCTCCAGGACTCTAGGACATTTCAACTCCTGCATCGTTCAACTCCCCCAGAGTGATATCCACCAAACTACTTAACCTATCCTTCCACTATTGATCCAACGGTCATGACTTAATCAAGTGTCAGGATGGAGGGTCCTTATTCATTTCTATACTTTGGTGCCTCGGGAGTCTGGAAAATTTCAACTCTCGAGTTGTTCCACTTCCCCGGAGTGATAAATGTCAAAGTGCTTACGCCAGCCTTCCACTTCTTGATCTAACAATTGAGAAAGGTCTCGAAGGGATATTAGATCGATGGTCTGCATGAATTCGCGACTTTGATCTTCGACACTTTCACTGGTAGAGATGTTGGACACCCCCGAAGTCCATACTTCCAGAGATGACATAGCATGTTGATTTCAACTATGGTGACATGTACCCATGGCATGCATGACACATGTCACTAAAAAATGAGCCAGTTAGCGTCCAAAAGGTACTGAATCTGAGTGATACGTGTCCCCACATGGAACCCCTACCATGTGACCTATGATGCTTCATCCATCAAATGGAAGATCCACATTCTCTACTCTAGATCTGACGGCCTACGTGATTTCACGACGACGACTTTACACTTGGATTTCTTTGGGTGCTGAAAATCCTATGAGAGCTTGAGTGCTGACTAGTTTGGGAAGATAAGTAACACTCCGGAACCATCCTTGTGGATTCATATCCCTAGATCAGGAGTGAAATTGTTGTTGATACTTGGAACAACAATTTATACAGTTGGGTGAAACGTCCTTGGTCTGCAGTCAATTGGTGATTTGTTTCATGAAAACTAAGTGCTCTCTATCATGATTTTATTTACCTGTGTATTTTTTCCGCTGTATATTTATTTATCTATGAAATTTGTATCTGTAATATGCATGCGTGTTGGTTATTGTTGTGCATGAAATATGTCTCATTTATTTATGTTGTGGCATGAATATTTAACTCTGCATGTGAATATTTCATGCCTCTTTATTGAGTAACAATTTGATCACAACTCAAGATAAGTCTATAAGTGGGGTTGAAGTGGCATGTCCTACCTCTGGGTCGATGGGTACGTTAGAGATTCATATCAAAGCTTCAATTTGAAACACTGGATTTGTATGGGCCAAAACTTTTGGGCATGGTATTATGGCTAAGAATGGATATTTCCTTGAAATATTAAAGTTGAGGAGAGAGAGCATTGCAGAGATTGCGCAGAAGATAGAGCGTCATGTAGATAAAGATCCTTTGTAAGGGATTGTAGAATCATGACCGTTCCCATTTGCATTCGGGAGTGAACACCACTGTGGAATCAAGGATTTTTGGATCATTAGATCAAAAGGTAGGTGAACGAGGACCGTCAGATAAAGGTGAAACTAGAAGTTGGGAGAAGTTAAGTCATTGTCACCAGATCGAACTTGTCGATCCTCAGTCATTGATATAAGCCGAGGAGGATATGAAAAACTTTGGAACTTCATTACTTCGACGATTATGGGAGAAAGGAAGAAGCGTGAAAAGGCCAAAGTCATAAAGTCCCATCATCCGTATGTTTCACGAAATTGCAAGTAGTTGGCGCTCCCCGGTGTATCGTGACAAGGGACTAATCGCCTCTCGTGGGGAAGTCTCTCGTTACTTTGGTGCTTTGGGCTTCGAGAGATTGGGAGTTCAGGATGTAAAGAAACGAGAGACTGCCCCACGAGAGGCGATTAGTCCCTTGTCACGATACACCGGGGAGAATTGACTACTTGTAATTTAGTTCAACATACGGATGATGGGACTTCGTGACTTTGGCCTTTTCAGGCTTGTTCCTTTCTCCCATAATCATTGAAGTGATGAAGTTCCATATTTTTTCATCTCCTCCTTGGCTTCTATCAATGACTGATGATCGACAAGTTCGATCTGGTGACTGTAACTTAACTTCTCCCAACCTCTGGTTTCACCTTTATCTGACAGTCCTTGTTCACCTACCTTTTGATCTAATGATCCAAAACTCCTTGATTCCACAGTGTTGGTCACTCCCGAATGCAAAAGGGAACGATCATGATTCTACGATCCATTACAAAGGATATTTTTCTACATGACGTTGTAGCTTCTGTGCGATCTCTGTGATTCTCTCTCTCCTCATCTTTAATATTTCAAGGAAATATCCATTCTTAACCATAATACCATGTCCAACAATTTTGTCCCATACAAATATGGTGTTTCAAACTGAAGCTTTGATACAAATCTCTAACGTACCCATCCACCCAAAGGTTGGACACGCCACTTCAACCCCACTTATGGACTTATCTTGAGTCTGATCAAATCGTTACTCAATAAAGAGGCATGAAATATTCACATGTAAAGTTAAATATTCATGCCAAAACATAAAGAAATGAGACATATTTCATGTAGAACAATAACCAACAAGCATGGATATTACAGATACAAATTTCATAGATAAATAAATACACAGGTAAATAAAATAATGACAGAGAGCACTTAGCTTTCATGAAACAAATCACCAATTGGCTTAAGACCAAGGACGTTCAACCCAACTATATAAAAAAAAATTCTAAGTCTCAACAACAATGTCACCCCTGAGCCAGGGCTATGAATCCACAAGGAGGGTTCCAAAGAGTTACTCAGCTTCCCAAACCAGTGAGCACTCAAGCTCTCACAGTATTTTCAACACCCAAAGCAATCCAAGTACACCAACTCTCTTCTACCCAGCCTACACAACCTAAGAGAATGGACCCCCTTCTCTTCCATGCAATCCATCACACTGTCCATATCCTTCAAGGGATGAAGTGCATCTGGTCAAGAATATCCATGATGGGATTCTCGGGATTCACAGTTGTGAGCAAAACTAAAACCAGGCCAAAGAATCTTAGACATGAAGGCCTTAATTCATGGTTGGAATACACCAACAGTATTTACAACCAAAAAAACCATGGCTCTCCTACAATTTGTCTTCCTTTCCCCAAGCCAAAACATGAATGAAGAACTACGAGTGGGTGAAAGAGTGAATGGAGAGAGAATAGAGTGAAATGTGTGAACAATGAACAATGAACAACGAGTGAGTGAGTGAATGAATGAAGAAGAATAAATCCCCACCACATACAAAAGATGGGTTTATATCTTTACTTGCAAATCAAGAACCACATGGTCTTCCTAAAAAAGATCATGTAACCAATCCTCTCCACTAAATAATTATGGTTAAATAAAATATAAAATAAATACTTATCCCCTGAAGCTCCCTCTCTTGTGGAATCATAGCCCCCTATAACTCTTGTCCTTGTTCGTCTAGCATAGAGTGATGTATTTATTATTAATAATGATCAAAACATTGCATTTCCTAAGAACACTCGCCTCTTTCAATTTTTTGGGTACTTTGGACTTTCATATATATAAAAAATACATTGTTTAATACAAGGCTCAAAACTCGGGTTGTTACATAAACAAACAATAATCAAAAGTTTTCCATGTTAATTTCGTTTAGGTGGACACTCTCTCCTTGTGCTTATAGAGTTATAAGATGGGTATATCTTCTCTAGCTTGTAATAACTATTTATATACATCAAACCAAGTGTCTAGTAATTCAGGGTTCCTAAGATTTACTTCACAGAGGATGAGGAATCAAGAAAGAAGAGGAAATTTTATTGTGGGAATCTATAGGAAACTAATGTAATGAGCAAAGTATAAAATAAAGAGGTATACTTACTTGGCTTGGTTAATTGGTCGAACATGGAGTTGAGGGAAGAACGATGCCCTCACTCGCAGGCTTCACACTCTCTTCTTGTTCCAAGAATAAGATGACATAATTCAAATGAGGGTATGGATGAATGAAGTATTAAATGCTAATTCATATAGACAAAAAAAAACCATTGATTTAAATGAATTTTGTCTTTTTCTAATAAGAATTAGTAATTTAAATGATTTTTGTATTTCTAGTATAATAGCACTATAAGATAGCACTATGTAAAAATATAATATTGATACTTAGTATAGTGTGAGGGAAGGTTCATTTTATTAATACCAATTGTATAATGATATTGTTTGGTGGATTATTCAAAGTCATGATAAATTTGTATGTTGCAACTAATATTCATGGATATAGGCTATATATTAATGACTTTCTCTATGTAGAGAATCCCAAAAATGATATCTTATATGTTGGATTGTGCAATGCCCTCAATACTTAAATAAAAGAGTTAAGAAATCTCTAATTGAATAGTTCAAAAGGTGCAATATTTGCTAAGGTTTTGCAAAAAAATCAAGAAAACTCTAATTGAATAGTTCAAAAGGTGTAATACTTGCTAAGGTTTTGCAAAACAATCAAGAAATCTCTAATTGAATAGTTCAAAACATTCAATACTTTCTAAGGTTTGACAAATGGGCTTTATTGTGTGGAAAGCTCCACAATCAAGCTTGCCAGAGGATTCTCACAATTGGTGACCTCCGGAAAGACTTGGTTACTAGGTGCAAGCCTTGAAGTTGATGATTTATACTATGTTGTTGGTTTCTCTAATTTCTATCTCACTTCTTCATGAATGCTAAGTGGACTATTCAAAATCATGAGAAATTGGTTGGCTTCCATTAATACTCATAGATATGGATCATAGATTAATTACTTACTCTATGAAAATAATTCCATAAATGATATATCATATGTTGAACTTCACAAACCCCTCAATAATTGAATGAAAGAGTCAAAGGAGCTCTAATTGAATACTTGAAAAGACACAGTTCTTGATAAGGTTTTGCAAATGGGATAACAATCTAAGTGAGATTAATTGTGCATAAAAATCCATAGTTAAAAGTTGATAAGAGGAGTCTTAGGATGGATTACCTATCAAGTCGTGGTTACTCGGTGCAAGCTTAGGAATTGAGTGATGATTTATGCTATAAGATTTATTTCACTAGTTTCAATTCCACTTGTGAGTGTCACTTGTTACAATGAGTGGTAAGTGGACTATTTAAAAACATGAGAAATTGGTCCATCGTGACTAATAATCATGAATATGGGTGATACATTAATAGTTTATTCTATGCAAATAATCCTAATATTTTTTTTAACAAAAATACTATTAAATCATATCAAAATGTCTCGTGACTCACAAAATTTTAACAACATTGTTGTGAGTGGATGTAACAAGACATACAAAAAAGACATTTGAAGTCCAATTTTTGGCATTGAAAGTGCAAGTTATTTTGTTTTTCAAAAACATTCCCATTAACAAAGAAGTTAATAAGTGGACAAACTCAACCTCTTTTCCATTGAAATTATTTTGAAAATTTGCTAAGGATTTAGAGTTTCACTTAATTAATGGGAACTTGACCATGGAACTTTTCCTTTAGGGGTTTTGACCCACTTTAAGATGATTCAATTTTTAAAAAATGAATAGATTAAGATGAAACTTCCAATTTGTTTTAGCTTCTTCACTTATTAAATCCAATTATTTCTAAAGTTCATCTTTTTCCTTTATTTTTCTCAATCAATTGCTCACATAAAAAACAACAAACTCTCACTTGGCTTGTCTAGAAAAGTACAGCCCTCTTAACAATACTTTCTTAAAAAATTAATTAAAGTTTGTTCAATTAGTGGCACATTATCAACCTTGGATCTACATGCACTTACTTTATTATTTATTTCGAATAACTTGTTAGATTATGTACACCATTTTAAAACTATAACAAAGGCATTTGGTTGGGTGAATGTTAGACAATCTATTCTGAACCGTATATAAAGTGAATGTTAGACAATCTATTCCCAACCCTACATATAGTCCCTAATTTCATATGTGAATGTTTTATGGGTCTTTGTTTCTGATTTGAATGTTTTTCTTTCATGGAATGAACAATGTTATTTATCATTTGACATCAAAGCATTAAAACTAAGCTTATTCTCTCGCCCACCCCTATATGTTTTTTAAGTTTGAAAGTGAATGAAAAAACAACCAAAGTTGATCTAGACATTTTTGAGTTGGTCCACTTTTAGCTTAGTAGCTACAAGCCTCCATACACATTAGTCTCCTATCTTTCATCTAGCTATCTAATGATCGATTTTATGTGACGTTGAACATTATAGAGAATAAAGATACATTGCATTTACATTGCACTATTTGGGATGCAAACATGTTTCTTTAGATGCATTAATGGAGATCAGACGTGCAAGAAATTTATGATAATGTCTTGCAATTATGAAAGTGGAAAGGGAAAGGTATTGTTATCTCTAGGATTGAAAAAGTCCAACCTCTTCAAGGGGAAAACTTAAGGACAATGACAAGTAGGAAGCTCATTGTTATCTTAACATGCTTATTTTTGTATATCTAGGCTAGGGTCACTAATCAAAGGAGGGGATACTCTCATTGTAAATAAGGAAGGCAAGGGTGAGGAGACGGATTAGTATTACACTGTTTAAACATTTCTATAGGATTGATTCAAAGAAACAAGAGAAGCCAATATTCATAGAATGTCATCCATGAACAACCCAAATGAGTGAAGTGTGTTTGAGTGTTTACTCAACTATCTCACATGAATCATAGGTTTATTCAAGAAATGTTATTCATTCTATAATCATTCAAGTTCTTTTAAACCAAAAATATTTAGGGAAGACCCCCCCCCCCAAAAAAAAACTTCCAGACAAAAAGTTTGTGGTATGCTACAACGCTCAAAATATATCTGTAAGCTAAGACACCCATTGTAAGAGAATGTAATCTTCTCAAATGATGTTTTAGGTGCACTATAACAAACCAACAATAGAATGGTTGGTTTCAGGATCCCTAGGGGACTTCCTATATATGCTAACGTAAGTGTAAGTAATGTCCTCATTCAATGTAGGTGTTGCCTAATGCAATACTACTTGAGTGGGTACCTATAGTGGTTACCCGGAGTTCCAACAAGGTAAGAAAAAGATCAATCCTCCTGAGATCATGAGTATCATTGTGTGTATTAATCTCAAATCATAGTTTTAAATGCCTCCATGGCATATTTATTTATAGGCCAAGTGATGCAGGAGCATCACAAGCATCGTAAGCTGCAAGCAAGCGCAAAGACGGAAGACAACTGGAAAGCACCAGCGCACATTTTTTGAAATGTTTTGAAACATTAATGTAATAGTTAAGAGGAAGCACACTTAGATATTGTAAATAGATCTTGAACGGTTTCTCTCATCTGTAGTAGGTGAAGGAATTTATACATAATTAATGTAAGTAGGTAGATTTAAATACAGATTAGACAGTTTAGAACATAGGAGGGAAAACCACCTATAGACACCCTCATCTTGTATCATTATAACATTATCAGGAAGGAATAGAGCATAGAGTTGTGTAGAAGAACCCATGTACAAAAGTTCTGAAATTAATATATATGTGAAGCTTTGATTCAGACTCATGGTGTTCTAATACTTTCTGTGTATACATGTTGAATGTTATGCTTATGTTTGTTTTACTCTTTCTGTTGTACATTTTCTTTTATGTTGTGTATGTATGATTTCATGTTAAGTGTTTGAAGTCTAAGAGAGTAAGGAAATGAGTTTCAACTGTTTCTCTTCTTGAGTAAAAGTTCTTGCAAGGAGTGCAGTGGAGCGTCCACAAGGAGTGCGTTGACGGGTTCAGAGTTCATCTCTGAAAGCTCAGGAGGGATACTGTTATTCTCATTTTTCGTGGAAGTGCAAGTCAGGCACAGAAGCCATGAAAGGTGTGCGCAGGCTGGTTGGAAGTTCATAACTCACCAACCCAGGAGAAGGTTGAAGACTATTGTCACGAGGAGTTGCACAGAGTCAAAAGAACTCAAATACTTAGACGTATTTGAGGAAGTTCCACAAGGAGTGCGTGCAGAAATCTCATAGGAGATTGAGTTGGCGAAAGAAATCTCAGGAGAGTTAGCGTATTCAAGGTGTTTCAAGAGAAGAAGGGAAATTTAGCCATTGTGTAGAGGATAGGTTCCAGAAGAGAGTCGTAGGGTCAAATTAGAACCAGAGATCTTTGAAGAAGAAATTTGGACAGTCGGAATTCTCTGAGAAGAATTCCTGAAATAGCGAGAGTCGTAGGATCTACAGGATCTGCAAGGCGGATACGGGGCCGTTGATCTTGACTTATTGGGACGTCAGATCATTTCATCATTTCAAGGTTCGAAGGTCCGAAGTGTAAGCCAAAATACTTGGCCAATCAATTCCCCAAAACACGAAAAGGATATTTTTTCGTGTGTGGAAGCAAGGAGGAACAAGTTTAAGTTTTTGAAACTTCGGAGTTCGGGGTTTCGAAAGTCTCGAGGGAGAGAGATCGGGACACAGTAGGGGAGAAAACCTGAAATGAAGAGGAGGTGACATGTGGAAGGACAGGAGACTTCCAGTCGAGTTTTGTGAAACAACGAGGTGAAGTACCATTTCGGTATTTCGGAATTTCGAAGACCGGAAGGTGGAGAGAACATAGAGTTCGAGCTTTGGCATATCAAACTCCTGGTATGCGAAATTTCACTGACTGTTGGATCAAGGGAGAGTTCAAATTCGTTTATCTCCTTAACAGGGGGATTTCAGAATTTCGGTAATTCGGGTTTCGGGACTTCAGGAGTAGAGGGGAAGAGTTGCATGACATTGCAACCCCCGAAATCGGGAAAGGAGAAAAGCCGAAATTGACATCAGGAAAAGGTCAAGTTTTGGCATTTCAGGTTTAGGAGGTCAAAGAGGTAAGGCGCTCGACCATGGGATTCGCGAAATCGTGAAATCCAGTATCCCAAAGTAAAAGAGGAAAATTCCTCAAGGTGTTGTTGTGGGTAGATTTCCTGAAAGGGAAATAGAAGAGCCAATCGAGCTCTCAGGATGAAAGGAGAAGATCCTGTGCGGATCCTGACCTGTGGGTCTGGGGAGGGGTCTGTGTCAGTTGTGGTATTAGAGCATAGGGAAATTTTCTTTTCTTTCTGTAGCAGGGAAAAGAGGAATTTTACAGCCATGCCGCCGAGAAGAAGAGACAGGCAAACACTCGATTCACTAGAGGAAAGGGAAATTCCAAGAAGAATGGGTAGGAAATTACCTGAGCCGCCAGGGCCAATAGAGATGTGTGAACTATGTGCCAGGCTTGATTCCATGGAATTAGCACAGAGGCACACAGTCGGTGCTGGAGATATCAGTGAGTCTGAAAGTGAAGATGAAGCTGGACATGGAGGAGAACAAGTTGCAGCTAAAGATGCAGCAGAAGAATGCCTATTCAGGGTTGTTGCAAGGATAGGTGCCAGGGAAAAAATGGACATTTCAGTATATGAAGGAAACCTAGATGTTGAAGAGATTCTAGACTAGATTAGAGCTCTGGATAAGTATTTTGACTATGAACATGTCGAGGAAGACAAGAAGGTTAAACATGATGTCACAAGACTTAAAGGGCATGCAGCATTGTGGTGGGATGAACTACAAGCTGAAAGGCGCTGCAAAGGCAAGCAGAAAATCAAGAGTTGGGATAGAATGATTGCGAAGATGAAAGCAAAATTCATACCCAAGTATTATCAAATCACTATGTTTCAGAGCATGCAGAATTTGAGACAGAAGATAATGCCAGTGAAGGAGTACACTGAAGAGTTCTACAAGATAAACATCAGGGCAGGTCATTGCGAAAGTGATGATGAGAAGGTTTCCAGGTATATGAATTGTCTGAGATATGACATTCAGGATGAGATGAGTATGATGACCATCTGAATGGTGGAAGATGCTTATCAGATGTCTCTGAAGGCTAAAGAGAAGCTGAGCTAAAAGAAAAGTCAAAGAGGGCGAGGCCGAAGTCAAGCTAGAGGCAAAACAATTGCCCAAGACAAAAGTCAAAAACCTAAGGAGGAGTGGAAGAAACCTCAAACTCAACCTGAGAGGGTTGGAATCTCACAGAGAGGATAGTATGTTGATAACAATACTTTTCTGTGAACCAGAGGAAGAGGAAGAGGCAGAGGTGGAGTGGTAAAATGCTTCACATGTGGAAAGAATGGGCATAAGTCTTATGAATGTACAGATATGAAGAAGGAAGGAGGAGAAACTCACATTGTCGAAGCACAGAGACAAAATGTTGAGGCAGAAGATGCTGAAGGTGGAAGATCACTGATGATGAGGAAATTCCTCTTAACGCCAGAGAAGGAGGTAGAAAATCCAGTCCAAAGGAACAGACTTTTTCGGACTGCTTGCAAGACCAAAGATAGGGTATGCAAGGTCATCGTGGACAGTGGTAGTACAGAAAATCTCGTTTCTACAGAGATGGTAGAAAAGATGGAGCTGGAGAATCTTGAACATCCAATCCCATACAGAGTTTCATGGCTACAAAAAGGGCATCAGGTAAATGTCACTAAACAATGTTTAGTTGAAATTAAAATAGGAGGATATAAGGATGAAATACTATGTGATGTCATTCCCATGGATGTTTGTAATCTATTGTTGGGTAGACCGTGGAAATATGATAGGAATTTGATTCACGATGGGAGAAAGAACACATACACCCTAGAGAAGAATGGAAGAACTCACATGTTGTTTCCAATCAAGGATAAAGAAGTCACAACATAGGTAAGCAACACAGTACTTCTCATGAGTGGGAAGGAACTTCTTAAGGAGGTTAAGAAGAAGGAAGATACACAATTCATTGTGGTCAGAAAGCCTAGAATTGTTTTAACCAATACAAGAGTGGATGATTTACCAGAGGAAATTCAGCAGCTACTAGAAGAATTTGTTGATATAGTAGTGGACGAACTACCTCGTTCGTTGCCACCTATCAGGAGTATAAGTCATCACATCAATCTTATACCTAGAGCTAGTTTACCAAACAAAGCAGTGTATGGATTGACGTCGTAGGAGAATGAAGAGGTCAAAAGACAAGTCCAAGACTTAATGGACAAGGGATTGGTTAGAGAAAGCTTGAGTCCATGTGTTGTTCCAACAGTGCTCAATCCAAAGAAATATGGAGGCTAGAGGATGTGTACAGACTCAAGGGAAATTAACAAAATTACCATCAGGTATAGATTTCCATTGCCAAGGATGGATGATTTGATGGATTGTTTAAGTGGAGCAAAATTATTTTTGAAGATTGATTTGAAAAGTGGATATCATCAGATTCGTATGAGAGAAGGTGATGAATGGAAGACAACATTCAAGGCAAATGAAGGGTTGTATGAATGGCTTGTTATGCCATTTGGCTTAACAAATGCGCCCAGTACTTTCATGAGATTGATGAATGAAGTCCTGAAGGATCTCATTGGAAAGTTCGTCATTGTATATCTCGATGATATACTGATTTTCAGTAGGACAGAAACAGAGCACTTGAAGCATTTGGCTAAAGTGATGAGAAGATTGCAGCAAGAGAAGTTGTTGATAAATATGAAGAAGTCGTCATTCATGAAGACAGAGCTCATTTATTTGGGATTTGTTATTTCAGCAGATAAGTTGAAAACAGATCCAGATAAAGTGGAGGTGATTAAGAATTGTCCATCGCCAAAGAGTATCTTTGAAGTAAGAAGATTTCATGGATTGGCTAGTTTCTACAGAAAATTTATCATAAATTTCAGTGGAATTAGTGCACCGATGATGGACACGGTGAAGAAAAGACATAGATCTTTTCACTGGACGGAAGAAGCAGAGAAAAGTTTCAATTTGTTGAAAGGGAAGATTACTGAACAACCAATTTTGGTGTTGCCAGATTTCAACAAGACATTTCAAGTCAAATGTGGCGCAAGTGGATTTGCAATTGGAGCGGTCTTAAGCCAAGACGATAGACCAATCGCATACTTCAGTGAGAAACTGAATGAAGTGAAAGTGAAGTACTCCACATATGATAAGGAATTTTATGCTATCATAGAGGCACTGAAGAAGTGGAGGCACTATTTGGTTCCTAAAGAGTTCGTTTTGTATAGTGATAATCATGCTTTACAATTCGTGACTCAACAGGAAAAGTTGAACCAAAAGCATGCAAAATGGGTTGAGTACATGTAGAATTTTACTTTCGTAATTAAACATATTTCTGGAACTGCTAACAAAGTTGTTGATGCTTTGAGCAGGAAATGTTTGCTAATGCAGGAATTTAGAGTCAAAACTTTGGGTTTTGATAACCTCGAGGACATGTACAGAAATGATCCAGATTTCAAAGAGGCATATGAGGCATCTGAGAATTCAATTCTTAGGGACAGAAGCCAGTGGACTGAATATATGATCCAGGATGGATTATTATTCCGAGGTAATCAACTGTGTATTCCAAAATGCTCTATGAGGGAGAATCTGTTGAAAGAAAAACACAATCGAGGATTGGTCGGACATTTCATTCATGATAAAACGTTCTCGAAATTAAATGGCTCATATTTTTGGCCAGGGATGAGAGCATATGTCAAAAGGTTTGTGGACAAATGCAGAATTTGTCAGCACACAAAAGGAAGGAAACATAACACAAGGTTATATCAGTCGTTACTCATACCAAAGAGGTCGTGGGATGCAGTGAGCATGGATTTTGTGTTAGGGCTGCCACGAACGCAAAGAGGGTTTGATTCAATCTTTGTGGTGGTAGATAGATTTTCTAAAATGGCACACTTTATACCATGTCAGAAAACCAGTGACGTGACTCACATCGCGAACTTGTTTTTCAAGGAAGTTGTCAGACTTCACGGCTTACCCAAGAGTATAGTTTCAGATCGAGACACCAAGTTTGTCGGACATTTCTGGAGGACTTTATGGAAGAAGCTATGGATGATTTTGTCATTTAACTCAGCATATCATCCTCAGATGGATGGGAAAATAGAAGTTGTAAACAAAAGTTTGATAGATCTACTAAGGAGCCTAGTGACTGAACACCATAGTCAGTGGGATCACATTCTGCCACATGCAGAATTTGCTTACAATGATTCAATCAATAGAAGCACGGGGCAGAGTCCATTTCAGATTGTTTATGGAATGCAACCCAGGGGAGTTTCTGAACTGAAAGATTCAGAACATGATGAAACTAGAAGTGCTAGTGCAGAAGATTTTGCAGAGGCAATGAAGGAACTTCACAGCCAAGTGAAGAGGCGATTGCAGAATTCAAGCCAGGAGTATAAACGCAGAGCAGATCAACACAGGCGACAACTTCAGTTTGAAGTTGGTGATTTGATTCTTGCACACTTGAGAAAGGAAAGTTTCCCAAGGGGAATGTATAACAAACTAAAGATGAAGAAGATTGGACCGTGTAAGATCATAAAGAAATTTGGGGCAAACGCATATGAGATTGAATTACCCGATGGGATCGAAATTTCACCGATATTCAATATCTCATATTTGTACCCTTACAAAGATGAAGAAGTAGGAGAAAACAGTGAACAGACAGAGGTTCAATGGGCTAAACAAATGCCTATAGTTGAAAAACCACAGATGGAAAGTATACTTGACAAGAGAGTCAACAAGAATACCAAGAGAAAAGATTATTTCGAATAATTGGTCAAATGGAGGGGACATCCAATTGAATATGCCAGCTGGGAGAATGAAGCAAAAATTCAGAAGCATGGACAGATAGTGCAAGAACTCATGAACATGAGTCCATGAAAATTTTCAAGCAAGGGAGTATGATGCATGAGCATCACAAGCATCGTAAGCAGCAAGCAAGCGCAAAGACGGAAAACAGCTGGAAAGCACCAGCACACATTTTTTGAAATGTTTTGAAACATTAATGTAATAGTTAAGAGGAAGCACACTTAGATATTGTAAACAGATCTTGAGCGGTTTCTCTCATATGTAGTAGGTGAAGGCATTTATACATAATTAATGTAAGTAGGTAGATTTAAATGCAGATTAGATAGTTTAGAGTGTAGGAGGGAAGACCGATTATAGACACCCTCATCTTGTATCATTGTAACATTATAAAGAAGGAATAGAGCAGAGAGAAGAGAAGAAGCAGAGAGTTGTGTAGAAGAACCCATGTACAGAAGTTCTGAAATTAATATATATATGAAGCTTTGATTCAAACACATGGTGTTCTAATACTTTTTGTGTATACATGTTGAATGTTATGCTTATGGTTGTTTTACTCTTTTTGTTGTACATTTTCTTTTATGTTGTGTATGTATGATTTCATGTTAAGTGTTTGAAGTCTGAGAGAGTAAGGAAATGAGTTTCAACTGTTTCTCTTCTTGAGTAAAAGTTCATGCAAGGAGGGCAGTGGAGCGTCTGTAAGGAATGCGTTGACGGGTTCAGAGTTCATCTCTGAAAGCTCAGGAGGGATACCATTATTCTCATTTTCCGTGGAAGTGAAAGTCAAGCAAAGAAGCCGTGCAAGGTGTGTGCAGGCTGGTTGGAAGTTCATAACTCACCAACCCAAGAGAAGGTTGAAGACTACTGTCACGAGGAGTTGCACAGAGTCAAAAGAACTCAAATACTTAGACGTATTTGAGGAAGTGCTGCAAGGAGTGTCTGCAGAAATCTCGTAGGAGATTGAGTTGGTGAAAGAAATCTCAGGAGAGTTAGTGTCTTCAAGGTGTTTTAAGAGCAGAAGGGAACTTTAGCCATCGTGCAAAGGATAGGTTCCAGAAGAGATTCGCAGGGTCAAATTAGAACCAGAGATATTTGAAGAAGAAATTTGGACGGTCGAAATTCTCCAAGAAGAATTCCCGAAATAGCGAGAGTCGTAGGATCTACAGGAGCTGCAAGGTGGATACATGGCTGTTGATATTGACTTATTGGGACATCAGATCATTTCAGCATTTTGGGGTTCAAAGGTCTGAAGTGTAAGACAAAATCCTTGGCCGATCAATTCCCCAAAATGCAAAAAGGAGATTTTTTCGTGTGTGGAAGCAAGGAGGAACATGCTTAAGTTTTCAGAACTTCGGAGTTCGGGGTTTCGGAAGTCTCGAGGGAGAGAGATCGGGACACAGCAGGGGAGAAAACCGGAAATGAAGAGGAGGCGACATGTGGAAGGATAGGAGACTTCCCGTCGAGTGTTGTGAAACAACGAGGTGAAGTACCATTTCGGTATTTCGAAATTTCAAAGACCGAAAGGTGGAGAGGACATAGAGTTCGAGCTTTGGCATATCAAACTCCCGGTATGCGAAATTTCACTGACCGTTGGATCAAGGGAGAGTTCACAACCGTTGATCTCCTTAAAAGGGGGATTTCAGAATTTCAGTAATTCAGGTTTCAGGACTTCAGGAGTCGAGGGGAAGAGTTGCATGACATCGCAACCCCTGAAATCGCGAAAGGAGAAAAGCCAAAATTGACATCAGGAAAAGGTCAAGTGTTGGCATTTTGGGTTTAGGAGGTCAAAGAGGTAAGGTGCTCAACCACGAGATTCGTGAAATCACGAAATCCAGTATCTCGAAGTAAAAGAGGAAAATTCCTCAAGGTGTTGTTGTGGGTAGATTTCCTGAAAGGGAAATAGAAGAGCCAGTCGAGCTCTCGGGCCAAAAGGAGAAGATCTTGTGCGAATCCCGACCTGTGGGTCTGGGGAGGGGTTTGCGTCACCAAGTTCACATATCTAACCTAAAAAAACTAAAATCTTGCTAAAAAATATGATGTCCATCATAACTTAAATTTTCAATATGAAATACTCATTATTGAATCATATACTTGCATCATTCATCATCATTGCTAAACATTCACCATTTCTCATCCATGTCAATATAATATTCAATGTTTATCATACACATTAATGTAAACCATTGTTCAATCACATAGTTATGCTTATAAAATTAACCATCAAAAGAGTGTGCAATATGTAGTCTATTTACCACAATAATCATTCATTAACTCATAAATCAATGATTTAATGATAGATTGGTAATAAAAGTTCCCAAGGAAAACTCATAAATTAATCGTTATCATTTGTCATTACTCACATTCATCAAATAAGACTTTGTGCAAAATATAAAAATTATCCAAAGCACGTTTTAATAATTGAGACCATTTAAACATAATGCAATAAAATTAATGTGACAATCAATATATCACTTAAAAAATTCATATCTAGATTGTTGGTAATTGATGCAGTCTTGTCAATCATCTCACATGATGCAATCTATTTGTAGTTTTCTTTTCTATGGTTAGTGTTTAGATATAGATTGTTTGACTAAATAATGCATGAGTAGTTTTCCAAAATAAATTGTTGTAAGCATTCATTCACAAGAAGCTAAGTGTTTGTTCTATGAGGCTATGTATTGTTATGAAGATCAAGGTTTATCATTGTTGAACATCACTTTTTTGTGCAACTACCTCAATAATAATTTATTCTTTCTTTATGCATGGATTGTAAGCCTGATTCTACGATATTTTGATTTAATCATTTGCTATAGTGTTATGTTATTCTAATTGAATGATTATCTAGTCATAGGCATGCATAGATCCTTCATTTGGTATCATAGTTGGTTGTTGTTTTAGGGTAATCATGTCAAACTCTAATCCCTTGCCCATTCCATAATTTATTGGAAGTGATTATGATTATTGGTGCATCAAGATAATGACCTTTTTGATAGGGAAATATCTATGGGAGATTGTAGAAACAGGTTATGAAGAGCCAGAAGATTGGACCACTCTTACTACAAATGATAGAGTAGCTAAGAAGGAATATAGAAAGAAGAATGCTCAAGATTTATTTCATATTCAAATTGCTCTTGATAAAATCTTGTTTCCAAGAATTGTAGGTGCAAAGTCAGACTCTACAAGAAGCTTACCAAGGCAATGATCAAGTCAACTTTGTTAAGCTACAGACATTGAAAAGAGAATTTGATAATTTGAAGATGCAAGAAGCTAAAAATGTAAGTGATTATTGTGTGAGAGAAAAATATGTAGTCAATATGATGGCTACACTTGGAGAAATTGTGGACAAAGAGGTTTTGATTAAAAAGGTGTTGAGGTCTATAACACCAAGGTGGAACCATGT
>JZKD02S1714098.1:392833-402923 GCA_000966675.3 Picea glauca
ACTTACAATATTGATCACATAAATCCAAATTTACCACTTAGCTATTCCTATGACCTCTCTCATTACATTGCCTAGTCTTCTATATATACTTTACAAAATAGGCCTAAACATGGGTAAACCTATGGGTCGACATCTCATACCCGTTACATAATCCCAAATCCCCAAAAGGACCCAAAAAGGGGCCGAGATCCCACGATCTCTATTTCATCTTGGGCTCCGCCTTCGATAGGCTGTCGAAGTCCCAAAATAGGTCAAACTTGACCAAAGATCTCTCAAAACTTGGTCAAGGTCCAACACCGCTCTGGTTATGAAATAGATATTAGCTCGGTGATGTATGGTTCTATGCTTTTCTTGAGACTAGAAACTATGTAAACTTGTTGTATTTATATGCAATGATTGTTGTGTGGTTTTAGTTGCAAATAGAAAGCGATGGTTGAAGTCACAGTTTCATTAATTATTCTAAGTGGTAGAAGCTATGAATACTCTCTTTTTTCCTTATGAGTTTTTTGGAGGGTTCATTTGGTCTAGACTTGACCGATTGTCTTCACACAGTTCTTGTCACCTCGCCCGGTCATATTGTTGTTATGGGGTTGCTCGGTTTGATTTCAAACCACCTTGTGTCAGTGTATATTGTTTCACTTGGGTATAGTCTTGTTTATACTAATGGCATCTGCATAGTTGGTTGTGATGGCTATTACGCCTATGGGCTTGCTTTGAGGTTGATTTCTATTTCATGGATCTCTTTTTATATCATCATTACCTAGGTTGATTGGGGAAAATCACGAGGGTTATTGTCTGCATGTTCTGGGTGTTGTTTATTGGCCCGTGAGGGACCTCTGCTACTCTGTTCATAATATATCATGCATGTTGAACTCTCTCCTTGTATTTCAAATCTATAGGTGATATGGCTAGTGTGTCCACCATGTTTTCCTGAATGTTTCTCACCAACTGTTGGTGGTTGTTTCCAACCTCCCTGTGTTGGTTACTCAGAGCCCACCCTTGATTATTTTAAGCCTGAGTTTGATAATGAACTAGTTATTTTTGGTCGAGATCATGGTCGACTGTGATGATTTGGTTGAGTATCGTCGACATTGGTTGATTATTGGTTGTCCCTGATTAATAGCGTTGATAGTGGGGTTTGTGATTGGTTTATAATCACTTTATTCTTTTATTATGGAAATTGATTCAATAGTCCAACATGGTTTTATGGTTGATCGAGAATATGCCTCTTTGCTTTATGTGTTGGGTTGTGTGTTTCCTACAGCATGATATAGGTTGAAATAAGGGTTGTTTTTACTATGTGTTTTAATTGCCAATCAATAGTATTGCAATCATGATAGTTGTGGCATGGATGTCCACTATATATGTTATGGATATCATTTGGTTATACCATCAAATATGGGCATAGGTTTTTTAACAATATGGTTTTGTTGCAATTTGATTGAATGGAGAAATGGAATTAGGCATACTGTCATTGTCTAATTGTATTAGATTGATAGCTTAGCATCGTTTGATGTTTAGATTCAGAGTAATTAGACATGTACAGTCACAAAAATGATTTTATGTTTTGTTGAATGGTCTTTGTATCCTACAACAACGTACAATTTAAAGTGGTGATTTTTGTGTGTTTAAATGGAAAGTCGGGATTATTGCAATTTGAAATATTGATGATTATGTTTTGGTTGTCCACTGCGTATGTTTGATGGATATCATGCATCGTATCAGAGATGGGCATGCGTTTTGTGACAGTATGGTTTCATTGCAACATAATTGTTAAATGGAATTGAGGGATGGAATCAAGCACGATTTTTGTGTCTTTGCTTGATTAATGAAATAATTCATGGACAGTGGTTGATGTTTTTATGTTGAACAGAATGGAAACAAGCGACCGCGTGTTCATTTGGAAATTGTTTTAAAATATTAAATAGAACAAATGAGAAGAAACAAAACTCTTATAAAAGTTGTTTGGAAGGCATATTGTTGGAGTTTGATGACACTATGTTAAATATTTAATTGCGAACAATCAACAAATTAATACACACAAATGATTAAATTATGCACAGTAGTTGTTAAACTAATCACAATGATTATTTGGTTAGTGTTGGATCTTTTGCATTTAATATAGAATGGTTTTATGGATTACTTAATTAATCTTATGAATAGTATTCGCTCTCCTCCCGACCATTATTTCACTTTTTTCACATTAAAATCCCCTCACCTTCCCACATTCATTATTCACCCCTTGTTCCTAAATTTAATTATAGTTAAGATAAACTTTGTATTATGGTAGTTTAAAAGATCACACAGGGATGAATTACAGTAATGCATTTTTTGGGTTTACGATACAGTTGATTGTTTGATGTCTATGAGTAGTAATCGTGATCTTTTCCCCCTCATTCTAAATTTTTTCTCTCATTACAACCCCTCACATGTCCCAAGACCCTTATTCACCCCCTGCTCATTAATGACTACTAAACAATTGTATGGATTGGATTGCATGAGACTAATATGTTGTTGAGCCAATTTTTATTTCATATTTTAAAAAAGAGTTATCATGTATGGTTTTTAAAGAAAGTATTTGCTAATCAATTATGCATACATGAATGGATTTTTCAAGCAAAAGGTTGAAAATTGAGACCCACCATGCCCCTAACAGAATATAATGGATGTGCTCATTTAACCATAGAAAATATCACTATCATCACCCAACCATAGGCCAAAGCCGCCCCCGAACACCTTAAACTTGATAGAGAAACATTCCATAAGTAAACCCTAGGCTAGATAGCCACAATATAGCGCACCTCTCTCCAAGGATAGTGCACCAAGAAATAATAACAAAAACTTATCAGAAAGTCCAAACCCAGAGAAGAACAAGACCATAGAATGGTGGCAACAAATTCTCCATAACTTGCACACAAAACTGCCCAACTGTTGTGCGCACAAGTGTGCTACTGTAGTTCTGAGACCACCTGCCAGAATGAAGACTGGCCTCCTGTATTTATACTAAAACTAGAAAACTTCCTGGGCCGACTTTGCATTCTGGGTGCCTATTTACTTAGTATATAATATTTCCTTTAGTCGACTTCTTCTCTTGGAGGGTAATAACCTAATACAAATTATCTTCTTGAGCCGACTTGTCTTCTAGGGTTATTAGCCAACTAATTAGGGTTTCTCTTTGCTTCAAAGAATATTCTATTCTTGTCACGTTTACATGTGGAGGTAAATACCTCCCATAGCTACCATAATATCAACAGTCCTTCCTAGCTACAGAGGTATTTGAAGGTAATGGTATTGAGCACAAACATACCATTCACTCAGTAGCATCAACAAAGTCATATAGACTATCTCATGACTAGATCATGAGCACCAACATCACTATCAGTGTCATCAACTCCATCATCTCTCGAAACCATACTCCATATGAGTAGTCAGAAATGATGATGGATAAGTCACTCACTCCACAGAGTGACACAAGAGCCATTCTTCTAATCCGGACATGTGGCCTAGAAGAATAAATGTCCTGAACCATTTTCCATTTGGGAAATCTCTGTCCATTGATCATCCATCTAGTTGATAATCATTTCCAAAACCACTGATAGTATTCAAGGAAATCGAAAAAATATCATGCAATAGAACACAACTGTGTCTATTCATAGTAGTACACAAGTACAATCCAGTGGTACACTACCACACCAAGTAGCACAAAGATACTTGATCATGGACATATAGTCACAATCAGTGGAACAAATCCACCACAGTAGTATACATATACTATCCAGAGACATACAGTCTCCATAACAATCATATCATCAACCTGCACAGAAAACATGGTTATGATATAAATTGAATCATCTGGGCCATTATTCCACTCACATTTGTGAGATCTGGAAGAGCATCTGCCCTTAGAAAGTAAAACATAAATGATGATCTATTTGGACTATTCTTCTCAATCAAAGAAGAATAATTGTCCCGATTTATGAGACTAGACCATTCACCTATCTAGGCCATTCCTTCGGCACTAAACAAAGTGCAACCTGGAGAGAATGAATCTTCCCTAGGGAATTCATGTCCCTGATTGTTGAACCTGGACCATTCACCTATATGGGTCATTCCTCCAACACTAAACAAAGTGCAACCTGGAGAGAATGAATTTTACCTAGGGAATGACTGTCTGGACCATTTCCTAAGGAAATGATTGTCCTGCACCAACCTCCAAAACGAACCATTCTTTGAAACTGCTCACAATTGTGAGCTTTGAAAGAATGACTATCCGGCGAGGCATACCAGTCTTCTTGACCACTACTGAGAGTGACCGTCAAGAGGAGAGACTATCCTAGACCATTCCCTATGTTAACCACAACGGGAATCGGTGTCTATGGTACATCAAAAATCCATCGAACCATTTTCATTACGAAAATGACCATTCGATATGGACCATTTTTTGAACTTGAAAATGATTGTCCGTTAGAAATATCAAACCACTTTCCGAACTGTAAAGGAACTGCTCATCCTGGACAATTTTTCAAACTGAAAAATGATTGTCCATAAATCAATAACAAATTAGAGCTCCCTCCCAACCTAGGATTCATCTCTTCCTTTTTCAATAGGGAAGTCGTCTCCACGAGCTCTAGCTTGAGTACGTAAAACTCTTTCATCTTGGACAAAGACCTTACCAAAATATATTCTTATCTTCTCATCTGTGGAAATATATTGGAGAACCACTTCTCCTCTCTAGACCTCATCATAGAGAATGTAATTATTGATCTCAATGTACTTCGGTCTTTTTGGAACATTGATTTTCTTTGAAGGCTTCATATAGCCATGATCAATATAGTATATCATTGTTGAATTCAACTCTTTTGTTTCCTACTAGCTCATAACATTGTGGCAGGGCTCAAACTGGAACATATCCATGTGGCACTTATTTTTTCATCATGAGAGTTTGTCATGGTTTAGTAATCCATCATCCTAGACTTTTGATTAACCATTCTGATACAATATCTTTGTTTATGGAAATATTTTCACCATGCTTATGTTGTGCATTGAAGGCTCTGCACCAAGTTGTTTGAATCCATACAAGATATTTCATATGCATACAAGGGTCTCTTTCTGGTATACCTCAAATCCTTGAGGTTTCTCTACATGTAAACTCCAACCCATGGATATTGCGGACGATATACTGGCTCATGTAGAGGTATGTCTAGTTTACTGGAACAATAAATCATCATAGCCTTCTCCCTCCATCTGGGAGAACCTCTAGTTCTGGATATCACAATGCTTACATTCATAAGTCTTCCATACATTGTTCTTCATCACAACTTTTGGTTCCTCTGCTTGATTTCTTTTAGTGAGCTCATATTAGGCTGGTAGTCTTGTGATTCTCGATACAATGACTGGTTGTTCTGGATTTTCTTTCTCTCTTGGAATATTCATGTTCTTCCTCATGTTTCTCTTTAGATCTTGGGTCCATGGAGTTTTCTATAGATTCCATGCCTTGAATATTCCAACTTCTTTATTTCATCATGGATGTGGATGGACAACTAGTGATACTTTAAGGCTTCTTTTCAAAGAATACTTCTTATAAAGTCACTTGAACACGTGCTGATTTTTATGGTTGCTACCACAGATAGATACTTCATCATCTTCAATGGATCATATTATTTAGGATTATCTCCCTCCTAATCCTTGCTTCATGCATGGATGCATGCTCTTCTTTTCGAAATATATAATCGGCTCCCTCCATCTAGGAGAGTCCACACTTTCGTCTGCATCCTTATTGCCTTTTGCAAGGTGTCACAAATATTTTTCCAATTTCCCCTTGATTGTTGACTTGTTTCGGTCTTTACTTCTTCTAGGTTTCTTCAAGATTGATTTTGATTTCAGCTTAACTTGTAGTTGTTACTTAAGTAATAGCTTCCACATGAATTATTACCAGGGGTTGTTGATGTACTTCATCCCTTCATGTGTATTGGTTGACCTGTAGTCATAGTGATCAAATTCCTTATCTTGTTGTTCTTACATAGGTATAGTTTCTCTTGGAACATATTATCTTCTAAGAAATAGATGTGCAAGATATGTACAAAAAATATGGTATGTACAAGAACTATGAAGAGTATTGTTACCTTGTCTTAGAAGAATAAGTTTTTTTTTCCTGCTTGGCTTTCTTTGAGGGTTCCCTTTCTTCAGAAACTGATGCTTCACGTGTTTACTTCCTTTTCTTTAACTTAGGACAATGATTCTTGTAGTGACCATACTTTCGACAATTGAAGCATTGTATTCTTGACATATCTTTCTCTCGATTTGGTTTCTTCCTGGAGCCAAACTTATTTTTATTCTTGAAATTCTTGAACTTTGTTGTGAAGGCTTGATCATCATATTTATTTTGGGGTTTCTCTTTTACATTCATCCTTGATTCTTCTTTTGCACAACAATTCCAAAGTTCTTCAATTGTAGGATACTCCTTCCTTGTGTTCGTGCTTGCGGAAAATGCATCTCATGTCTTGGGAAGACCACTGAGTACTATATTTACCAATTCCTTCTCTGAGATGATCTCTTCAATAGCTTGTAGTTGATCTCTTAACTGAGAGATCCTCAGAAAGTATGATGTTATGTTGTCATCATCATTCATCTTCATGTCACGGAGCTCATTATTCAGACTCATTACTTGTCCAATGTTTCTAACTAAGAAGAGGTTTGTTAGGGAATCATACATCTTCTTAGATGAGTCAATATGGGAGATGTAGGGCATCAAGTGGTATTTTATAGAGTCCACTATGATACTCATGGCATTGATGTCATTGTCTTTAAACTTCTCCATAACTGTAACATTTTGTGATTCCTTCTCTTTTCCTTCTTCAAACTCTGGTTCCACGGTCTTTCCTTTCACGATATCCAACACTTTATTCTTGGAAAGGATGAGTTCAATCCTTGTCTTCCATTCTCTGAAGTTGGAAGCCCCATATAACTTGTTTTCTAACTTCATAGAGTAATTCATGGCTCCTTTGACTTGGTCAACCCTAGATTTGACCAAAAACTCAAACTTCACGTGTTAGCTTGCTCAGAGTACTCGGAGATGCACTAGGCTAGGGCGCACTAGTCTATCTGGAATTTAGGTCAATCCCTTCACTTAAGGTGCCTCAATGAGAGGATTAGGGTTTCTAAAACTCCACCTCCTAGTAACCCTAAAGACAGTGTTTTATTAACTTCTCCTGCTAGAAACCATATCAACAGTTCTTCAACGATCTTATTATCCTTATGGGTATTCTCCCTTCCAGTGGTTAGACTAAATTAAGGAGGGGTAGGCCCATAACCTGTTAGAATATAATTGATGTTCTCTTTTAACCATATAAAATATCACTATTGTCACCCAACCATAGGCCGAAGCCACCCCCGAGCACCTTAACCTTGACAAAGAATCATTCCAGAAGAAAACCCTAGGCTAGATATCCAAACAAGATAGCACACCTCTCTCCAAGGATAGTGCACCAAGCAAGAATAACAAAAAATGATTATAAAGTCCAAACCCAGAGAATACCGAGACTATAGACTGGCGGCAACAACTTCTCCAGAACTTGCGCACAAAACTGCACAACTGAAGTGTGCACGAGTGTGCTACTGCAGTTTTGAGACTCTCTGCCAGAATGAAGACTGGCCTCCTCTATTTATACTAAAATTGGTAAACTACTTGGGCCGACTTCTGATTCTCGGTGCCTATTTACTTAGTATAGAATATTTCATTTATCTAACTTCCTCTCTTGGAGGCTAATAACCTAATACAAATTATCTTCTTGAGCTGACTCGTCTTGTAGTGTTATTAGCCAACTAATTAGGGTTTCTTCTTGCTTCCTGGAATATTCTATTCTCGTCAGGTTTACACGTGGAGGTAAATACCTCCCGCATCTACCATAATATCAACAACCTTTCCACATTCATTATTCACCCCCTGTTCCTATATTTAATTACAGTTAAGAGAAACTTTGTATTATGGTAGTTTAAAATATCACATAGGGATGAATTATAGTATTGCATTTTTTTGGGTTTACGATAGAGTTGGTTGTTTGATGTCTGTGAGTAGTAATCGTGATCTTTTCCCCCCTCATTCTAACATTTTTCACTCATCACAACCCCTCGCATATCCCAAGACCCTTATTCACCCCTTGCTCATTAATTACTACTAAACAATTGTATGGATTGGATTGCATGAGATTGATATGTTGCTAAGCCAATTTTTATTCCATATTTTAAAAAAGAGTTATCATGTATGGTTGTTAAAGAAACTATTTTCTAATCAATTATGCATACATGAATGAGTTTTTCAAGAAAAAGGTTTAAAACCGAGACCCACCATACCCCTGACAAAGGAAAAGCCACTACTGCCCCTTCCTCACCTTCAAATGATTCTGATAAATCTGTGTCTTCCCACATGCATTTGAGGGACGATTGTTCTTATGTGATCAACGAGATTAGGCCTAAAGGCTCAGCATAGCCAAAGGCAAATTCAGATAGATCAAAAAGTTACACCAACAACAAGGGAAATGTTGCATCTAAGAGTGGAAAATATGGATTTTAAGTTTTATTTTATTTATGGTTGATGACAGTTGACTTCAGAAGTTTTGGACAACATGTTTTTTTTTGGATATATGAGAATATATTTTTTGAAAATAATTTCAAATATCAATGAGATAAATTGTCAAACATGAATGTGATTATGGGAGTCACAAGGAGGAATGATTATGCTTAATTAACTAGTTATTTTATGATTGTTAAGAGCTAAAGGAGATTCATAAGGGATCCCACCTACTAGTTATTATTTATTTAAAATCCTTATTATGATTTATTACTTTCCCCCCTAACTAAAAAGTTGGTTGAGTTTTTAGTTAACTTAACTAATGAACTAGTTCAACTACTTCAACCAATTATAATTTGCTTAAAGGAAAAAGAAAAGGGAGGAACAAGAGATAGAAGGAGAAGCATACTAAGGTTTTCTCTTTGATTTTTGTGTTGAGATAGTTCAATTTTCATCCATTCCTTAATTTATCACAAGCCTAAAAAAATTTTATGATAGTAGGGTCTTATTGTAGATAGCAAGATTGAGGGTTGAATTACAACATTCAGACACTTGTTTTTCAGAGGTGTTGTTCTATCTTTGATAGTCTCTGTAGACTTGTATGTTTGTGAATTAGTTTTCATGACTGATAAAGGCTATTGTTAGAGTTCATTTTTTTTATTTTCTATCGTAGGTCTTTTTGTATGTTTCAACGGGGACATCTAAGTTTGATTTTGGTCTAAAAATTGTTCATGAAATTTTGTAAAGAGAATGACTCTTTGATGAATTGGAATGAAATAAAGGATTTCTTTATGTCTCATCTATCTTGATTATCGACTTGGTGTCTTCACTTCTGTCTCTATATTTATTTCATCATCTGTTATGTTCAGAAAAACACATAAATAATGAATTTTTCAGCAAGCTTTTATTTATAAAAACCAACCTAAGCACTTGTAATCAATACTTTTGAGTTAGGATATTAATTTTGATGGCTATAAACATAGGGTGATATTTCCGTCTATTTTTCTTTAGCCAAGAAAAATCTGAAAATGCTTGAGTAATATTATTTCATATCTTTTCCTCAACACACTCCACAATTAAAGCATAATTTATTGAGTGTTGGCCAATTGTGTGAGAAAAATTATAAGGTGGTGTTTGAAAATCAACAATGTATAATTTATGATAAAAATAGAGGCAATATGGTGCTTATACTTGTGCTTATTTCAAAGAATAGGATGTTCCCATTGATGTTTGGAGAACATAACAACCATCTTGCCAATATGGCATACGAGGGAAAAAGTTGGTTGTGGCATCTCAAGTATGGAAATTTGAATTTTCATAGTCACATCAAAAGAATTAGTTTATGGTTTGCCTAAGGTTCAAGAATAGATCTGATGCGAAATTGATCTTGTTTTTTCTTAATTTATAAAGGTCCCATGGGATAGCACAATTGGTTAAGACATGCGCACACTCTTCCAGTTTGGGGAGAGGTCATGAGTTCGAAACCTGTGTCCCTTGGGGCTGTGAAGCTTTATCACTCCCATA
>JZKD02S1714098.1:402933-451063 GCA_000966675.3 Picea glauca
ATCTACAGAGATTGAGAGGGATCTTGGAGATTCGGTCACATGGGTTGTTCTCACCATCACCCGATCTATCAGTTGGCATATTTATTAGGGTGATTGGACACTTTTGGCAGCAGGGTCGAGTTATTGAGAGTTTCAGCCTTCTATTGGAGCATGGCATTCTTCAGCTGGAGAGTTTGGCATTCAGATCTGCTTGTATTGATCTTCATTTCTCATTCAGCCTTTGGAGGCATCTTTTGTATTAGCGAGAGCAATTTGTAGCAGCTCTTGTCTATTGTCTATCTTCTTGGCCATCTGTTGAGCATTCCAGATCAGCATCTTCATTGTAGTAGGTTTCTCTATTTTATGAATAAAGAAGAATTGAGATGTTTTGGCTTGTCTATCTTATTGCATATGGTTGAGGTATGTTCCATGGTTATCTCTTTCTGTTATTTGTTGCATACACACATATAAACACATCTAAAAGGTAGATCAACAAAGTGTTTGACGAAATACCTCACTCAGAAAAGTTTTAAAAGGACACCAAAACAGTGATGATCCTTGCATAATGGCTTGGGATCATTACAACTAAAAACAAGAAGGTAATCATATTGTTATTGTAACTCTATATGTTGATGACTTATTATATATGGGTAGTAATAATAAGATGATGGATGAATTCAAAATTGCTATGATGAATGAATTTGAGATGAAAGATTTGGGTCTCATGCAATATTTTCTGTGTATGGAGGTTTATCAAAATGAGGATGAAATTTTCATTGGTCAAACAAAGTATGCAAAAGATATGTTGAAGAAATTTGATATGGTAGATTGTAAACCAGCCTCCACTCCAACTGTTCATGGAATTGTGTTGTGTAGAGATGATGGTGCTGGAATAGTTGATGAGGCAACATACATAAGTATTGTTGGAAGCTTGATGTTTCTAACCCACACAAGACCTCATATTGCTTATTTGGTTTCTCTTGTTTCAAGATACATGACATAGCCATTTGAAATACATATGAAGGCAACCAAGAGGATTTTGAGGTATGTGAAAGGAACTCTAAATTTTGGTATTCATTACTACACTTCTAAAAGGTTTGATCTTGTTGGATTTTGTGATTTTGATTGGGGAGGTAGTTTAGATGACCGAAAGTCTACATCTGGTAATTGTTTCTCTTTTGGTTTGGGTTTGAATACTTGGAGCTCAAAGAAGCAAAGTATAGTTGCACTTTCATCCAAAACAGAGTATGTTGTAGTCACCTCASCRCATRCACAAGCATTATGGSTTAGAAAAKTTCTAGAAGAAATTGGAGAGAAACAAATTCATCCTATAGTGATATTTTGTGATAACACTAGTGCCATCAAATTGGCCAAGAATCCATTCCATCATAGCATGACAATTTTTATTTATTTAAAGTATCATTTCATTCCAGATTTGATGGAAAAGAAGGAAGTAGAACTAAGGTATATAAAGACTCAAGAATAACTTGCAAACATTTTCTCTAAGGAAGTTGCTAAAGTCTAGTTTTTTAAACTTTGCCTTATTGTGAGCCCTCTCAACATCAAGGTGGAGTATCTTGGTAATTTCCCTCTTAGCATCAAGGGGGAGTATGTTGGTAATAGATTGTCTGACTAAATAATGCATGCAAAATGCATGGGTAGTTTTCCAAAATAAATTGTTGTAAGTGTTCAATCAAGAGGAGCTTGTTCAATGAGGTTATGTATTGTTATGAAGATCAAGGTTGATCACTGTTGAAGGTCATTTTTTTGTGCAACTACCTCAATAATAAATTATTCTTTCTTTATGCATGGATTGTAAGCCTGATTCTATGATATTGTGATTTAATCATTTGCTATAGTGTTATGCTATTGTAATTGAATCATTATCTAGTCCAGAGATAGACCTCCATAGATCCTTCAAAGACAACAATCCGGCATGTATTGAAGAGTTGGTTTCAAATTCAAATGGTGTTATTCAAGTTTGAAGTTTACAGATTAATGATTAAATGTTTCTGCCAAAATGAACTTAGTGTAAAGAGTTTATGCAATTAACTTACGAAAATGTTTTTCCTAAATGAACTTACTGTAAATAATTTATTCAATTAACTAGTTGTACTGCCTCATCCACGAAGGGAGTTGTAAGTCTTATTATTCAGATATACTTGGTTGGTGTTTAGTAGTGTATATAGTAATCCTTTTCATAGAGAGAGTTTGTGGCATCCAGTTGTAAAATTAACCATCACTCAAGTGCAAAGTGGAGATATATTGTAAACTTGATGAAATTAAAAGAAGCCAAAGTCTTCAATAAAAGTGAACAACATCAAGTTGAATCACAAAGTATTCTGTTATAAAACAATTTCTATTGTAACAAAAGAAAGTCAAGAAAGTGAATTTTACTCAAGAAATTCACTATGTAAAAGTTGAAGAGCGTGAGAAAGTGAATCCCAAAAACGAGTGGATGATAAAATTGAAATTGATGTGTTGTAAACCTAGACTTAGACTAACATGTCATCATGATATGTAATGGTCATATAATTGAAATAGTTATTGTTCAGTGGTCAAATAACAATTAGATCTAGGCATTGCATGCAAACAGTTCTTCTTGATGGATAGATCTATATAGTGCTTAGCATCTAGTTGTTTCTATAAAAAAATTCTCTACATCATTCTTGGATCTATATATATCTCATTCCATGGAACAATGAGATGAATAAAAACTTCAAAGTTGTAGCTATTTGTAACATCTCCTCTATCCATCATAAACTGTACAAAATTCACAAGAATTCTACATACTTATACTTATTTGATAGTACATTTAATACTATGAAACTTGTCCCATTCATATTTAGTACTATGTTCAAATTCCATATTCAGTAATATGTTCAAGAGGAGGCAAGTGCTTCCCAAACAAGAGGCGGCAAGTGCACATTGTTGTATTACAAGTACAGTTTGGGAGTGTAGTCAACGAACCAAGATTAATCAATGATTGATCGATTATTCATGTGATAGCACCCTAACAATTAATGAGACATAAAAAAAACTAACTTAAAACAAGCTGATAGATAAATCTTACCTGGGCATTTGATGACAATTCGGTCAGTGCACCAATAAAAGTCAACAATATCATCAACATTGAGTGCTTTCCATTCGATGAATTTGCGTCATTCATTGAGAAACACAAAACCACAAGTTTCTTGGTATTTCAACGTAAGTTCCATTGTTAATTTTCTTCCCTTCTCGAAGCCAGTTGCGGGGAGGACAATACCTTGAATCTGTTGTTGAAGCCATTTTCGGGGAGAAGCTGCAGATTCTTCCCTTCTCGAAGCCATTTGTGGGTAGGAGCAACATGCAGCTCCTAGGAGATTGTTAACATGCATCAAGGAACGATAAATTTATTCTGATTTGGATTCGCGTCATTTTTTTTTTTTTTTATGTCTGGCGGAATCAGCGACTAGTTGGGCACGTGGTCGTGTTATCCAACCGCTACCACTATAACCTCCAGGTGTGTCCACAAGGCCCCTTATGCGGCACACATTGTAAGTCGGGGGAGTTGAACTCGAAACCTCATGGAACTTCATTTTCACGGCACTTGCCAATTGAGCTGCCCCCCCGGGGGCGGATTCGCGTCACTTTTAGTGAGCTCCTTTCTAAACAAAAAATACTCATAATTTTCCATGTTGATGTCGTTCACGTGGCTATTCACTCCCTGTGGTTGTTGAGTTAGAAGATGGGTAAATCTTTTCTAGACTGTAATACCTATTCATAAACATCAAACCAAGTCTCTAGTAATTTGGTGTTCCTAAGCTTTATTTCCTAAGGGGAATTTTGAGGTATACTTACTTGGAGGAATATGGATGCCTTCGCTCACACTCTTTAGAGGCTCTTCTCATTCCTGACAAAATTAGAATAAGGGTATAGATTAATGAAGTATTAAATGACAACTAAGAGAAAAATGGATGATCTACATGCACTTATATAAGCACATCGTAAAACTGACCAAATGAATGATTAGACAATCTATTAGGGTCCTTATTTCTGTTTTGAATGCTTTTCTTTCATGTTATTTAATCTTATTTATCATTTGATATCAAACCATTAAGTCTAACCATTTGATACTCACCCTCCCAGCCCTATCTGTTTTTTTAGGCCGGAAATAGGGGTGGAAGGGTGGGTATTAATCTTATATATCATTTGATATCAAACCATTAAGTCTAACATTTTGACGCTGAAGCTACATGCCTCCATACATTGAGATAAGATTTGTAAGACAGACATTTTATCTGATGGCATCATTTTTTAAGGATTTCCAACAACTCTGTATTCTATATTCCAAGAATGAAGTAACGTTTCAAAATTGCTATCCAGGTACTTCTAGTGATTCTTTTAGGGATTTGATGCATTTATTAAACATCTAATACATTGAGATTTTAAGGATTTTATGGTGTATCAAGGATGAGGATCACTTTATTAAAAAAATCTAAGAAAGGTAACACACAACAATGAAATCTAAATGGGACGACGCCTTCCTCCACAATTCATATATGGAGTAATTTTCTTCTGCACTCGTGAAATGTCAAGTAATTTTCTTCACGGAAATGCCAGAATAGTTAACTCGTGAATAAATTATTGATGAGAGATCAATCTTTATTCGTAAACATTTTTATTGACATTTGTTCCGGCAAAATGATCCTGGTAAGATAGATGTAATAGAGTCCATCAGTACTGTCTATTTGTAATGTGTGACCTAAAAAAAAAAAGATAATGAAAAGAGAATTCGACTGCATACAAACTCAGAATTCGATTGCAGTGATTAATATATTGAATGTAACCCAATGAAATATTTGAGTTGTGGTCTCAACTATGTAGATCTAACCTACAACAAAATGATCTAGGGTTTAAGAGATGTTATCATGACACAAAGGTTTTTTAAACCTTTAGATAGCTGGTTAAAAATGGCGCTGTAAAATTTTGCAATAACCTAAAAAATTAGATAAAAGTGACTGGAAAATTCAAAAGGTCACCTGGATGGGAAAAAGAAAAAAAAAAAGTAACCTGGATGAGGAGTCAATTTAAATATGGTTTATTAATAAGAGTCCTCACCATGGACAGACAGTGGACTGAGGGTTTTCTTCACCGTGGACTAGGAAAAGCACAGATATGAGATAGCTAGGGCTGCTTGGTTAAAGGGGGATTTATCAGTTATATGTAAACAAACTAACACAGACTGAAATTTTTTTCAGATAAATTTAATTATCTTTTCCTCTAATAAATTTAAATTAAAAGGAACAATGAGTAAAAAACTTCATACCATTTTCTGCAGAACCACGCTAGACAGTCAAATAAAAATTAAATCCAAATAATTTCTGCAGAACTGCCCTACACCATCAAATAAAAAATAAATCCAACTAAACAATAAACAAGAGATTTAGTAAGAGTTTTCATTCTTTTTTATAGATGAAGAGGAAGTCCTAAACGATTTACAAAACCCCATTAAAATCATTGAACCATGATCAAAATAATATTTAAATATGCTCTTACAATTTAATTTAATTTAATCTATTTTTAAGGTCACCCCCAAGCCACACCAAATTTGGTGTATGAGACCCCCTTGTTTTTGGGACAAGGGACCCCCTCTTCCCAAAATTTGACTTTTAAAGTCTATGAAGGTTTACATACCCTACCTCCCTCTCGATTTGAACTTGTGACCTCTTAGGAGGAAACACATGTTCTTAACCATTAATTATCTTTCTTGGACAAGGTTAAATAATAATTTTCTTCCTTAGAAAAAGTCTAATCATGATAAAATAATGATTTTCATGTTGCAACCCTTTAGACGAGTGTAAAAGTGGTCAAACTACCTCAACATCTTGCTCCATTAATGAAATAAATCACGTTTGAAGATGCAATTCTCCCTTCCTCTAAAGCTGATATATTAAACATGTGATCCAATAGAAAGGGGGTGCTCCATGTGTCCAATGGGTCCAATAACACTCCATTGTGTAATATATACCTAGGATGATGGGTCTAACAACTTAATAGTTTTAATATTTTTAAATAATCTCACTCCTAAGAAAARCCCATATTTCCTAAGTTTTTTAGGGGGAGGATAGACAATTTAGTGAGATAAACCATGGAAGGGAAAGAGGGGATGTTTATGTGATGACTCTCAAAGTCCTAGACATGTATAGATCAATATTTTAAGTTTTTTGTGCCTCTAACTTTATTTTAGCTAGGAGTTTTTTACAATATCCTTCTAGATGAGCCTTACTACATTGGTTTGCACATACTTTCCCTTTCTTTTCTTTTTATTATTTTTTCTTTAGATAGATATTTATCTCTTAAAACTTTGAAGGGGGGGACCATAGTGAAATGGTTGTACTTTACCTCTTTTGACTTTGCTCTTCACCTCTTTATCCTTCATGTCTTTATATGATTTGAGCTTTCATGATTTCTACCTTTCCTTTTGACCTTTGAGTAGTCATGCATGGCAAATGCAACTATTTTTATTGTGGATGAGAATGAGTGATATTTAGGGAAATTGAAAGTTCTTAGTGTGATTAGGATATGGATTGAGGTACCTAGTCTAAACACCCAAGTAGTTTGAGTCATCTTAGAAGAGGGGCATACTTCTAACCAAAAACATGTTTCCCATGGTAACATTAAGCAAGTGAGAAAACTTGTATGCTATGACATCCTAGTCAACCCTTGTATGGAAACCACAACTTTATGACATGCCAAGGGGTTATATCATCATGTCTAAACAAACATTACACATGGAGTATCTATGGAGTGAATTGAATCACCAAGGTGTATCTCAACATTTGAATTAATTACATCATGGTTCATCAATATGGCATCAAGAATATGGAACTAGTCCTAGATGAATGAAAGCTTGTACAAGTAGGTACATGATACCATTGTAAGGATATCCAAAGGTTTCTACCATTGAGTGACTAACCGAGATACCAACATAAAGAGGTGATGACCCAAGGCAATGAGAGGTACATTGAGGAGTTTAAGGAGTTATCTAACAGCTAAAAAGCAAAACCCTTTTACAAATATGCATAATGAAAGATAACTCAACAAATAAATGATGGTTCAACAAGAAGACTAGTTCCTTAAAGGGCCAATGGGATCACCACTTTACCTCAATGTGAGTTCTAGGGTTTATGAAGGATAGTGTTGAAGGTTACCTATAGGATTACCCCTCAAGCACCACCTAGGGATTGAAGGAATTATTCAAGGCTCATAGGGAGGATTGATCCATGAAGGTTATTTTTGGTTGCTAGACAAGGTGAAATTAAAGATGAGCCAATGATCCAAGTGGTCACCCACCTATTCGACTAGTTCAATGGTTCCACATCTTGTGAGTGTTTCAACATATTTTTGAGTCCCAAATTTCTAGGGTTATTTTGAGGCCCTAAACTACATTTTCTTGGTGTTAATTAAGCCGAAGGCATGTACTACAAATTTCAACATGTGTACTTCTAGATTGGACCTTTTTGATAGGCTACCTAGTTCCCCAAATTGATATTCTATGAAAAATTTACACTCGGGGAAGTATCAACTAGCCACATGAGGGCCCACAAACCTTTTTGTGTTTCATCTTCTCGGGTTAGGTTTCTTGATGTTTAGGGTTTTCTCATTGATGATTTATCTTAAAAGGCATTTTTGGCCTCTTTGTAATCAACTTCTTGCAAATGACCGTCTATTTTTAGGTTTAATCTACCACCATTCTATCTAGTCGTCTTTTGTATTCCATTTAGAATCTGAGTTCAACCGTATTATTGTGTTTCTTGCAATATCTATGTGTGTTTAGTTGTTTTATCTATTCCTTCATTTCATTCTCAACCTAATTCATATCAACCAAGTGAAAGAGAAGAACCCTTATGATGCCCTTCCTTAATGCATTAGTAAGAAATTTTAGAACCCTTCCAAGAAAAGCACCAAAGCACTTCTTGACCCTTTAAAATGCTACAAAACATCACACAAAGAGAATTATATACACAATAAACCTTAATCGCCTCGTTTTTCATTAATCTCCAATGATTTTAAATGGAGGAAGACTTTTCCTTTTATAGTTGAGAATCCCCTTCGCTTATAATGTAAAAACATGTGTTGTCTCTAATCCATGAACTCCAAAACCATTTTCTTGGTAAAACCTTAGTAAAGCTACAACCAATAATAGAATAATCCAATAAAATGCTCTCAAGGTATAATATGCCTCTTAAGAAAGCTCAAATACAATATCACAAGGTACAATGTCCCTCTTAGAAAAAGTTCATATACAATGAAAAAATCACATGTAAGTACCAAGTAGAATCCAAGGGATGTGTGTCCCTCAATAAAAGTGTCAATGTGCACATAAATGGCTGAAGCCAAGTCAAATATTCCAACATTTACTTCCTCCATCCAAGGATTGGTCTAAGAAGTCTACACTCATTCCAATATATAACACCTACTTGAAGAGATGGGTTTATCCTCTTAGCAAGCCATTAATTGGTAACACCTAATGACATACTTCAACACATCATAACAAAGGGTTTAGTTTTAGTACTTTCCTAAGTCTTACCAAGGGGAACAACGTAGACCCTCACACATATGTCAAATCCTTAGACACCCATATTTCCCAAGTATCTAGGTAAAATCGATGTGATAATAATGATTGATAATGATGAAAGGGGAAGGGGAATGGGTTCATGTGATGACTCTTAAAGTCTAAGACATGTAGAGATCATATTATTCATTCAATTATTCATACAAATTTATTTAGCTAGTATTTTTATTTATAAATTCGTTCTTGAGGGAGATTTGCATTGAATTACCATCCTCAATGTTGTTTCCTACTACCCCTTAAGCATTTTTCTTTGAATGTTCACTTTATTGAACAAGTCCCTTTTATTTAGATATTCATAGACAAACTAGGGATAGGGGCATTTTCCTCATAGCAAGGGACATTATTCAAGACTAATGATTGGATTTTAATTCTGTTATTTACCTCTTAGACTTAGTGGCTTTGTTTATTTCAAGATTTTAGATTTGACCTTTCCTTTTGAACTTTGACAAATCATACATGACCAAGATAATGTGTTTTTTTTAATTGAATGGAATTATAAGATTGAAAGTGGTTATCACAATTGGGATGTTGATAATTCTATCTAGCCTAGACACCAAGTGACATAGTTTACCCAAGAAAAAACACACTTCTAACATAAAAACATGTTCCTCGAGGTATTACGAGGAAAGTAATATAACCACATAGCGTTATGAAATGGAAAAAAACAATCGTTATGTGTTTACCACTTTATGATGAGTTAAGAAGTTATATCATCAAGTCCAAACATGCATTGATACATGGAATGTCATATGAAAGCATCGATACATGGAATACATGGAATTTCATATGCAACAAATTGAGAACCCTACCACATGTGAATCTTCCATCTTAGGCATGGGGACAAAAATGAG
Organism: Picea glauca; assembly: GCA_000966675.3. Lineage (NCBI taxonomy): Eukaryota > Viridiplantae > Streptophyta > Pinopsida > Pinales > Pinaceae > Picea > Picea glauca. The sequence continues at coordinate 412,381 of JZKD02S1714098.1, forward strand.
CCACACCATAGTTGAGCTAGTTATCAATAATCTGATAGATATAAATTAATAAGTATATTTGGATCAACGAATATGAGCATGACACCTCGTGCAATCAACAACATGACACCCTCGCTAGGTATCCAAAAGTTTCACCCCTGGAGGGGGGTTAACATTGGCTCCTACTCGATGATATGCACTCTATGAGAGAGTGTATGAGAACTCTAGAATATCCACAAAGATGTGACTTATGCATCATGGATACTATAAAATCATGTAAAATTCTCGAGTGAATTGATCGAGGTGGATATTGGTGGCCACCCACCTATTCTAACTCACTCCTCTTGTCCATTTCTAGTTCATCACGTTCTTATGTACTTCTTTGTAATTGTGGGTTATACACTTCTATGGTTGTCGGAAGCCCTACACATATTCTAGGTGGATACTAGTGGACTCTCACCTAATCCAATTGGCTTATTTTGTATGTTTTCATTTCAACACATCTTGTTGTACTTCTAGGGCCGTTTTGGAGCCCAAAACAATGTTTTTTTGGCTCACCACATTCAAACTATAGAAGAAGTTAGAGTTTGATGGAGAAATGTGTAGTTCTCTTAAAGACCCTTCCAACGGGATATCACACATGTAAAAGAGAGGTTGTATGCAAAAGTTACGACCCTTGAAAGTTGAGGTACCAACTTACCCATAAGGCCCACATGACTTTTTGGGTTTCACCTCCTAGGGTTAGGTTTTTGGATGTCTAGGGTTTTGGAATTCATGACTAATATCAAAAAGGCCTATAGAGCCTCATTGTAATCATTCTTCTTAGGCAGATGCGCATGGTAACCACATCTCTTCTTAGAGATAACTACCACCATTCGAGGAAGTGTTTCAATTCTGCAGTTTTACATTTTCAACCTATTATCATGTATTCAATATAACATATTGTTCACTAGATATATGTGTTATTCTTCATATCTTCTTGTTTATTGTATTCAGTCTATTAATCAGTTCCTTCTGCTCCTAAATCTAGATCAGTGGTATCAGAGCAGTCTGCTCTTCATTTATTTTTCTTCGTGCATTTCCCCGACAAGATCTGGGTACAAGAAGTTGGGACTCAAAAAAATCGATTTGTTGCAAGATTGGTCATGTCGAGCTCGAAAAAAAACCATGGGGGACAAAAGGAAAGATGAGGGATCATGAGATCCTATTAAAATCTTTCTCGAGGAAGCCCGCGTGCGACAAAGGAACAAAATGATGGAAAACTTTGTGCAGATCCTTCGATGACTACCCAGAGGAGAAGCATCTTCATCAAGTGGTCGTGCAACCCCCTTCAAGGTACGGTTAAATTTTGATATTCCATTATTTGAAGGATTGATAGATGAGGATGCTATAGATAAGTGATTAAATCTGCTCAAAGGGTATTTTTTGGTCCACAATTTTTCTGATAGGGGAATATTACTTTTTCACTCCTTAAGTTTGTCCCCCGTGTTAAGGAATCATGGGATACTTAGGAATCATGGGATACTTACTCTCACCAAAGGGCTGTAGAGGAATCTGAAATATTTGTGGTGGATCCTACATAGGATTCCTTCTCGAAAGCCATCAAAGAAAAATACTACCCTGTTGGAAGCTACGAGGACTAGTACACCAGATGGACCACCCTACATCAAGAAAGGGACTAGAGAGTACCATATTTCACCAATATTTTCCATACCCTATGCACCAAACTGGGTATCAAAGACTATGAGCGTCATCTGGTGATCAAATACTACAGTTGTTTTCATAGAGACATTCAAACATAAATGGATTTTTTGGACATCACCTCATTGGGCACGAATTATAGATACGCTGTCGAGATCGAGAAGAAATTTAACCAAAAGAGGTGAGAGTTTAGATCTGCAAACTCCTCATAGCCGAAGTAGGCAAAGGTGGCCCCAACCAACACAACAAGGGATCGAGCAGAGATGGTTGTTCTCAGGACAACTTGCCCAAGCCGCAACACAAGAAGGGAAATGAGAAGAAGAATATGGACACGGGAAAATGGTGTGAGTACCAAAAAATCCCTTGGCACAAAACTAAAAAATGTCATTCCAAGAAGTCACTCGTGGCCAAGGTGAAGGCACATGTACAACTCTAAGCATACATGTACATGGGATGAGAGTCTCCCCTATTTTCAACAAAATTACAACATGGCTCTCCATATCTCCACTAGCCATAGCCCATTTCAGGTGGGATTGGGATTCAAACCCTTGGGTCCCATTGATGTTGCACTACCTCTTACCACCACATAGATAGACTCTTCCCATGTTTATTTTGAGACCGAAAAAGCCACCAGATTCATTGAGCGTATTCAACACATCTGCCAATAGGTCCACGAGATTCTGTAGAAATCCAATGCTAAGTAAAAGCAACACCATGATCAACACAGGGTACAGCACCAGTTTTAGGTTGGAGACAATGTTTGGTTACATTTGCAGAAGGAGTGTCTCACATGGCCCCGTCGAAATCTCTTCCCACTTCTCTATGGACCTTACACTATCACCAAGGTTGTGGGTAGCAATGATTTTGAGGTCAACACTTCACCCTTCCTTGGCCTACACCCAGTTTTCAATGTGAACCTCCTTCGGCCATATTTTCCACCATTATTGGACACCTCAGAGATTGTAGAACAACTGACACCAGCTGAGATCAATCTTGACTGTATGGAACAATCCTCCATTGATCATATAGTGGACATGTAGGTCAAGGACACTCGTCAACAATGGATCCAACTTTATCGAGTTGTTAAGGCAGGGCATATCCTACACCATGGAAAGTGGCTCACTCGAGGCCAAATCTAGCAGAAGTTTCCTCACCTGATGAGGGAACTCTATGAAATAGAGACCATTGCTTCCTAAGGGGGGAGGATTGATCCAGGTGGATATTTTTGGCCACCCACCTATTCCAACTACCTCCTCTTTTCTATTTTTTTTTCAACACGTTCTTTTGTACTTCTTTGTAATTGTGGGTTCTAATGGTGGCCTCTCACCTAATCCAACTAGATTATTTTGTATGTTTTCATGTTAGCACATCTTGATGTACTTCGAGGGCCGTTTTGGAGCCCTAAAAAATGTTTTTTTGGCTCGCCACTGTCAAAGTGTAATAATTATTTCTCTGAAAGACCTTTCCAATCCACTATCACGCACCTAAAATGGAGGTCGTATGCAAATGTTATGACCCCAGGAAGTTGAGGTACCAACTTACCCATAGGGGCCCACGTGAATTTTAGCGTTTCACCTCCTAGAGATAGGTTTTTGGATGTTTAGGGTTTTGGCATTCATGAGTAATATAAAAAATGCTTCTAGAGCCTCATTGTAATCATTCTTCTCAGATGGATGCACATAGCAGCCACATCTCTTCTCAGAGATAGATACCACCATTCAAGAAAGTGTTTCAGTTCTGCAGTTCTACAGTTTCATTCTATTCTCATTTATTCAATAGAGGATATTGTTCACTAGATATTTCTATTATTCTTCATATCTCTGTGTTTATTTTTTTCAATTTGTTAATCAATTCGTTCCTAAATCCGAATCATGAATCTACCACCCCAAATAGTAATAAAATCACTACTTTGCATTAAAAAAAATTTGCTAAATAAATGAAACCTGAAAGTAAAGAAGGAAAAACATATATGATGAATTATTATAACGAAAATAATATACATAACGAAAATCAATAAATGCAGGAAATTAAACACACAAATGCATGTAAATAAAAAATGCATTCTATCTATTGCTCACAAAGCTTATTCGTGTTATAGGCTAAAATTGCATTAGTTTCCACTAGAATAGTAGAGTTTTAGCTCATTCCCATTTCACCATCAAGGTAATTGAGATTGAAAGAATTAGTATCGTCTACACTCTCTACCTGATATTGTCCTCTCCACAATGAGTCAAACTTTCCATTTTTTTCCAGTTTTATGTTTGTTTGTCCCACATTAATACCATATCACCTGGGTTAAAAACATATGGCCTAGTTTTCTTATCAAACAACTTCTTGACCCTTTGATTTTACTACCTGCAAGTTGAGAAAAACCATTTCTTCTGTTTTCATCCATTTCAATCAATTAATTGACTCTTTCTTGATAAACTTCTTTCTCATCTAAAAAATGTTGGGAGCTTCAAATGGATAGGTAAGATTGCATTCATCTCATATACCAATTCAAAGTGGCTTAGTCTTATGAATTTCCTCTTTGTAATCATGTATATTACAACCTTAATTTCCACCCTACAGAGATTGAAGGGGATCTAGCAGAATATGAATGCCAAGACACATATCTAGCTCAAGATTTATGACATTTTTTAAGGTCATTGCAGGTCCTACATGAGGCAATCAATGACAATAGCCATTGGTCATCTATAGTGAAACAAGCAACAATCCTTGCAACCTTCTAGATTCATAGAGCTACGAAGAGGTAAGCAAGGGATGAGGTGTTTCTTCATGGAATGATCCTAGGAACTTACATCATGCAAGTCTACATTTGGTTCTAGAAGATCTAGAAGATATCCCAAGTCTCTTCCAAGGATCTATATAAAGAAGAAAATTCTTAAGCAAGAGAAGAAAAAATTATCTATAGAATTATGTTATCCAATTACAAAGGAGCTTCTCCATTGACATTAGTTGCGTTGATGTTGCCTATATTGGTTGAAGAGCTAAGGAGAAGAAAAGAGTAACGCATTCACACCAAAGCTATGATGATTGATGTATTTTCTACATTTTAACTAATAGATCATTGGTTTCCCCTAAATATGTTTGTATCTCATTTGAAAATGTTTATATTTTCTCTCATAATAAATATATCAATATATAGCAGATTGGTGATTTATAACACTATGAGAAGAAAGAGATAATTGGTGTTTGTTTGTTTCTTCTTTGTAGGAAGCAAGTTGAAAGAGTTGCAACTCGAACTCAAGATCTGCAACAACTAGGACATATGAGGACAAGCTTCAGAAAGTAAGGTGTGGCATTCTCTCCCCTTTTGGTATAAAAAGTAATTGCTTGTTTAGATTTAGGGAAACCATTAGAATTCTAGCCCCACTATCTGTCTAGGACCAATAGTAAAATCCTAGGGAGATATAACTTACCATACTGGTGAGATTTATCCATAACAAAATTGGCAACTCCACCAAGGAACAATTTTTCATTCTTCTCTAGTTTAAAATTCCTTACTAGCTAGACTCTATTTTTTGTTTGTGATTTATTTCATGTCTTCCCTATTACTCCTCCAGAGTTTAGATCTCTCATATCTTGTAGATATGAGAAATATATGGTATATCTGAAGTAGATGCATATTTTAAAAAAAGAAATTTTTCTACACTGGTCGCTTGATGCAATATTACTATCATGTGACATGTCCCCGGTTGCAGTGCCTATGACCTGCGATGATCTCTGTAAACTAGGAAAACTATGAAATTTTAATAATTTTGAAATTATATATGGCTTGTCTAATCCCAGAGGTCTCTGATTGATCTATATTTTTAATATTTTTCCTTTGGTCGAGTCTGGTTGTCACATAACTATACTTCAATTTTTGTTTCAAGTGTGTTTATGTGACTTGTTTGGATTGATTTATTAAGTTTGTTTGTTTTCTAGTAATCCTTCAAAGTTAGGAAGTGATATCAATAGATTTGAAAAGATATGGTAGTATTATGAATTGATTGCATTTTATCTATCTTTTTATGATCATTGTTCATTACTAGATCCATTCTTTTAGGTGATTTTTGGGATGGGATCTTGTGTAGACATTGGAATATGCTAGGGGCATCACTACCAACATCACACTACCGTTTTCTTGATGATTTGTTGGTTTTCAAGTTGCATATTTTTTTCTTGATTAGATTAAGAATATTTTGCATTACATTTGGAAAAAGAAAAAAAAATGTATTCTTTTGAGCTTTTGAAGCATTTGAACAGAAGTGCATTGTTATAGATTTTGGGTTGAATTTATGTCATAATTTTGGATCTTGTTTCAAGACAAATCGGTAAGTGCAGACACAAACAGATCTCCCTAGTTCCACCCGAAGCTAGAACAAAACAAAATAGAAGATAAAACTTTCCCTAACTTTTTATTATCAAACATACTAACTAACAAGAGATAAATGATATACCTTTTAAATGTTTTTTGTCCTCGCTAGTGTCATCCTTGCTCCATTTCATGGCTTAAGGGATGCTAAACCTATAAAAATACATAAGCCAACAAAGTGAAGGAAACAATGTATACTTAACAAAACCTATGTATGTCATCAAGGAATCATACAGTTCCTTCAAACAGTTCCTTGTTTCCCACACACTTTTGCTCCATGGATTTTGAGACTGTGGATTTGAAAGTCACTCACAATCTATCTTGACAAAGAAAATCTCATAGCCAACATAGGCCCAAACAGTCCAAACTTCTGGCTAGACTAATATCTCATTAGCTATTCTCAAAAGTTCTTCACAAAGCTCACCAAGCTCCAATACAACTAACTTTCCCCATGAGAACTCCTCTCATTTTATAAGTTGAAAAGTATAGGGTGAGGATTTTAGGATGATCCCACTAGAATAGGGATGCATCTCAGATCCAAATCGATCGGAATACACCTCACTCTCGAAGCTTCTATTCTAGAAGCATCGAGAAGATTCTCTTTTTCTTCGTACCGAAAATTGTCGCACCCTTAACAATAATAAAACTACGACAATGTTGCACGATAATGTGGTGAAGTCTACGTTGATCCTATATCATCACACCCTTAATATTGAACAAGGTGAGATGATCCTTCTTTACAAGGTTTTTTACAAAGGAAAATATAATTTCATCTCTCTGGGAAAGTTCATCTTCATTCTTCTTCAGGGATTAAGTCAATTGATCCTTCTAAAGACAAAGGAGAAGTGTGCATCATTAATGGTCATATGGGTTAAAAAAATAATTTGTAATGGTAAGCCCCCCAAAGTATGAATTTAGAACAAAGTGATAGTTGAAATACTTTGTCGATTGTGTGTTGGGAACAAGGAACACATCGATCAACAACCTGCCAACAAACAAGGAAATACAGTACAATAATATATCATCACTCACGAAGGAATTCCCATACTCAGAATACAAATGACTCAAAGCATAAATTTCGACATGCAAAGATCCATGTAAAGTAAGAAAGGTCATGGCCACCAAACATACGCTATGGATCCATGCCAATATTACTCAACTCTGAACACAACCACCAAAAGTACACTGTGGATCTATGTGTTAAAGACTCAAATTTGAACATAGCCATGAGACATACACTGTGGATATATGTAACAATACAATCTAAATATACTCCAATGCAACCTGAATCTATCAAAAATGATTTAGGGTCTTCATATCCACCATTCTATAACATGAATCTAACCATGTGAATACATTTGTTGAAGTTGAACATGGTATAAACCACTTCATTACTGGTAATTAATGAATACAGTTTACAAGTGCGAGGGAAATCACCATTAATGTCAATGAATCCTAAGGTACACTAGTACAATCCAACGGGTGTGGGTTTTTGATTTGAAGTCGAACAATCAGAGAAATCACTTGATCAGGGCTCAATAGTGAAAACCCACTATTGAAAGCGAGGAAACATGTCATTGAGGAATGAAAGTTACAAGGTACCAATTAGTTTCTAAGAATAATTCTTGTATAATGAGTTGAAGTCAATAGGAAAAGTCTCTCCAAAGGAGGGCCTTAATGTATCTCCCATTAATGACACGAAATGGGTAAAAAGATTTGAAGTAGATCAGAGTAACAAGTGATTCAGGACTGAATTAGGGATAGCCAACATAATAGAAGGCTTAAGGATAGTAGGAATGGCCAGAGCAATAGAATTTTTTCTGAGTTGAACTTCTCTTTGAACATATTGACGACACGACAACTATCTTGGTAACACTTACTCAACAAAAGGATCACAAACCAAATTGAAATCTTATAAAGGAGTATGATCAAGAGACAAGAGGATTTTCCAACCTAGAAACAAAGTGAGTAAAAGGGTGTCATGTTCAAAAGTGACTCTTCCATACAATACAGGTTTAGATACATTTATTTCCCAATTTCCCCCCCCACCATTCTAGCGAGTACCTCTTTATTTTTACACAAGATTGAGGAGGATAACATATACTTGAATTGTAAGCTCATCCATTGGATGAGTCCCTTGGAGTATGTTTAACAAACCCTAGGAAGGAGTGGTTCAGTCCCATATGGGCCTTTAGATGTTTGTTTTATGAGTCCAAAGAAAGCAAACTCAGTGGTCTTTTCATATTTATGGAGTTTGAAAAGAACTTAAAGAGGACTCCATAAAGTTTTCTAATCATGCTTGATTAGAGTTTTCATTTTTAGTAAATTAGTCTGATGAGACCAAAAAAGAGATAAACTACCTCTCAATAGACATTTTCATCAAATACTTTAATGAGTGTGAAAAGAACAAGATTGCTCGTCAATCTTTTCATGTTTAGAGAGTCTGAAGAGAGATTAAAGGGAACTCCACGGGATTCCTTTTTTGTATAACCTTTATGAGTCTGAGAAAGTGATAAAATTTTACTCGTTTATATTCTTATTGATTTACGAGAACAAGAAAGAAAAATGACTAAGCTCGGGATTGGTTTCATTTTTACGCAAGTTTAAAACAAAACAAAACTATGCTTGGGATAGATTTTATTTTTACACAAACTTAAAACTAAAAAAAAATATGCTTGGATGTGGTTTCACTTTTACACAATATTGAACCAAAGGAAACTATGCTTGAGTTAGGTGGTTTCAATTTTACACAAGCTTGAAACTAGAAAAACTATGCTTGTGACTTCCCAATGCATTATCCAATGATGGTTGGTACTTTGCACCTAGCTTAAGAAGCGAGTGACTTAAATTGACCATGAAGTCCATAGGTTGTAAGCATTTCCCCCTAAGCTTAATTTCGTCCAATGACATAGGTGGATGAAATGAAGCTTCAAATGCTATACGTAACAAAGTACTTGACTGAATCGAAGAGGGGGGAAATCTATTTCATTTTTGAATGAGCTTGACACAGGAGAAGAACTATGCTCATAACCTTTGTTTCATTTTTTAATGAGGTTTCCATAGAGACACAAAAACTATCCTCATAAACTGGGTTTCATTTTTTAACGAGGTTTCCATAAAGACACAAATATATCCTCGTAAGCTTTGTTTTATTGTTTAACGAGGTTGCCACAAAGACACAAAAATATTCTCGTAGTTGTTTTCATTTTTTAATGAACTTGAAATCAAAAAACCATGTTCAAAGCTGGTTTCATTGTTTAATGAGCTTCAAATCAAAAAACCATTCTCAAAGCTCCTCTTATTGATCATGGCTTCCAAGAGGACAATGCTCTGGAAGGACACCATGTCAAGGGACAAAACTTGGTCATGGTTTCCAAGAGATCTTCAATTGACAGATGAAACACACTCCAAAAGGAACACATGTCGAGTCTCGTGATAGGGTTAAGGAGGTCAGGCTCTAAAATCCATATCGAAGAGATCACCATGTCAATAGTCAGATCTAAGTCATAAGATACTGAGCATACAGTGAGAGGCTCATTTTCATTGGTAGTTGAAGGCATGGGAGACAACTCCACATAATTGACCTATGGCGGGGGCGATATCATTTGCATATAAGAACCTTTCAAGGAGATCGTTAGGTTGGTAATCAAGTCATGAACCACAAATGAAATTTGATCAATAGTCACAATTATTTCATTCTGAGGGAAATATATCACACAAAAAAGAGTGGATATGATATATTTCATGGAATAGCCATAATCTCGCCCAAGGACTAAATCAAAATCCAAGGGGTCTTGGACTACCATGATGTCAATAAAGACAATGTTCCCTCCTAAATTTATTAGAAATTGAGGAAGGATATCCAGAGTTTGATTGGTTCTTCTATTAAAATATAACATATTATGTGTAATCGACAGAAGTTGAGGACAACCCAAACCTTACCAAGCAATAGAGGAAAAAATACTAACAGATGCACCTTCGTCTACCAGTGTTTGTGGAACATCCCAACCAAAAACTTGTACTACAATATTGAAGGGAATGTGAGAGGGAATAGGAGGTCGAGTTAGTGCACCCCAATCAAAAATCATGGCCTCATTACTTGGAGGGGGTTCCATGCGAGAATGAGGAATACCCCCTAGCATGGAATATTTTGTATCAACGGCAAAAATGTGGGAAATATCAAGTTTACTCTTTAGCATGAGAGTAGGATTGACCGATGATAGGTTCAGATCGACCACTTGGGTTACATTCTCCAAGGGGAGAATGGGTTCGATGGATGGAAACATATCGACCGCTTGGGTTTCACCCTCTAACGGGAGAGTGGGATCGACTGAGGATGGAATTAGATCGACCACTTTGTCAACTAGTTCAACTAAGGACATGACCAGATTAAATACCTAATCAACCAGACTGACCGACGAAGAGACCGACTTGATCATTCCATCAACTACAGTTGGGTTGAGAGTAATTATGCATTAAAAAGTTGGAAGTTGAAGCTGGTAAATAGTCATTTCTTCCAGTAATTTTGAGGCTTCGTCCATATGCGGGAAAAGGTGATTTTGATGACTACCTCCACATAACCTACAGATGAAATTGATTCTACTTTTCTTCTTCCCAATGGTGTTCTGACTAGTTGACGGGAGGTCATCAACATGTTTTTAAAAGGTTGACAACATAGGTTGGAGAGGGCATGTAGACCATGATTTTATAACCTTGGATAGACCAAGGAAATCTTTAAGAAGATGGATATCCTTACAAATCCTACAAGGATACTTGGGCTTACGGGTTGTTTGGGTGATATTGGCATCATCAACACTCTCAGCATTATTAATAGTAATTGGTTGTTTTCCAACATGTCTGGCAGTGGTTGGAAGTTTGGACCCTTGCTTATTTTTCTTCTTCTTCTTATTCTTATCCACCGGGTTACTAGCTTCAAAGAATTAACTCGATGAAGAAGATGAAACAGAAGAAAACCTTGCAAGTAGAGTAGGCGAAGAAGATCTTACTGGTGAAGAAGGTGAAGGATCAACACATGAGGTTGATTTTCTTGGGGGGAAGTGTTTACAACCAAAGCACTTGTTGCATTCAAGATTACCGGAGTGGAAAACAACCATACCAATAATCCAATTGTGAGACCTGAAAAGCTCAAAGTAGCGATGTAAAGAGGACCAACATTTTTGTAAGAAGGAAAAACAAAAGGTTCCCTTGGAGCAAGGGTTGCCTCATTGGTCATTCTGGGAACTAACACCATTAAACATCGATCCAACCTAGATTTTTCTAAGGAAAACAAACAAAACATGCTAAAAATATAGGAAACAAGCAAACAAACAAAACCTTCTCACAATGAAAACAATAGTTGGTGATGAAATCCAACGTCATGGGAACAATGTAAGAAGGGAATGAGATAGATGGTTTGGAAAAGTTACTTTGATGACCTACTTAATGGACTTATGCCTTGGTGCAAGCTTCCACACAATAAATGTGGATTTACCCTCCAATGAGCTTGAGTGAGTTTGGATAACATCACTTCTAGGTACAACTAAGCCTTTCCCCTTCACCATCACCTCCTGAAAATACCCTAAACAAAAAGTACACTAAGGTTACCAAATACAACAATAATTCTCAGGATAATAGTCGACAGTCTGATACATGTGCAAGGGAAGGGTAAATGAGCCCGGAATCAACTTGAGAAGTCTCGCATAGGGTTTTTTTCTCAAGTTACCCCCAATAATATGTGCAACCACTACACCAAGACCAAAAAAGTAGGATTAGTCACTCGATTAGTCTCAATGCGACCTCATCATTCACCCTTGTGTAAGAAGGGCTTCCGATGAAAAAATGCAATAAGTGGATTTACTGCTCCCTAGCACAATATTCTATGTTTGTTTGATAGCTTTGGAAAGTTATCCTTTCAACCTATTCCAAATCCCTACACCTTAATCTAATGTAGGTTTGATACCAAAAAATATTAAACTGTCTAATCAATTTTTATAAGCGCTTTTATTTTAAAGTTGTTGTTACTCAAGAGGAAAATGGTGTTGACTAAATGATGTTTTGACCAACTCTAGATAATGCAAAGAAATGATAATGAAAATATTTCACTTTGATGAAATCTATATTAAGAGAAGGAGAAAATGTTTATCATTCCCAGATTCACAATGTCCCAAAAATTTATTAAACTCATCAATATCAAGATCTTCAAGAAATGAGCCAAGGAGATTGTACACCAATACAAAATTTAAGAATTCAAGACCAAAAAATATCAAAAACCATTCAATTTCACTACTTCAAATGCAAAGATGCACCCAATCTAATGCAAAGAAAGAAATTAAATCTTTTATTTCAAAAATAATGGGAAAAGAAATAGCAAAGAATTTTGAAACAAAAGCAACCCAAACTAAAATGTCTCTTTTAAAATGAACTATTCAGAAAAGGAAATGTTCTTTCACTAAATAATTCTAAAGAAAATACAATTCTTTGTAACAGAAAGAAAATCAAAGCAAGAGATCAAATATTTCAAAAGAAAACAAGCTAAAACAAAGCAAAGATGGCTAAAAGCGGGTCCAAAGGTTGTCAAGGAGACTATAATCAGGCCCAACAAATCACCCGAAACACTTATCTCAGATCTTGGCAAGGAAAAACTATCAAAAATCAATTTTTTGAGGGATCATCCCTGGCTACAATCCAACATAGTGCAACATTCCTAGATCGACGCGGAACAATGAACATTATAGTTCGACAATGTTGCATTGTGTCTCAAAGGAGGGTGCATCGAACACTTAAAAAATCAAAAAAATCAAAAATGTTAAATTGTTTCCTGTGAATTCAATAGTCAGAGAGTCAATCTGGATCTCCCATTGACTTAGAAAACAGAACCCAGACAATCTAAGAAGGAAATAAATACTACTAGGGAAAAAATCCAATCCCTAGTATGGTGGCCAATTTCGTTTCAGGAAAAATCAGTAAGTGCATACACAAACAGATCTCCCTAGTTTCACCCCGAAACTAGAACAAAACAAAACAGAATATAAAACTTTCCCTAAGTTTTAATTAGCAAGCATACTAACTAACAAGAGATAAATGACATACCTTTTAAATGTTTCTTGTCCTCACTAGTGTCATCCTCGCTATGTTTCAATGCTTATGGGATGCTAAAACTGTAAAAATACATAAGCCAACGAAGTGAAAGAAACAACATATACCTAACAAAACCTATGTATGTGATCAAGGAATCATACAATAAAATAATAACAATTTTATGGGAAAGAAATATATTGTTGTATTGAAAATATGAAAAGGAGAATACAACCGATGCCTTGATGTTGTAGGGTCCCTTCAAATAGTTCCTTGCTTCCTACACACTTCTGCTCCATAGATTTTCATACTGTGGATTTGAAATTCACTCACAATCTATCTTGAAAAAGTAAAGATCATAGCCAACATAGGACCAAACATTCCAAACTTCTGGCTAGACTAATATCTCATTATCTATTCTCAAAAGTTCTTCACAAAGCTCACCAAGCTCCAATACAACTAAATTTTCCCATGAAAACTCCTCTCCTTTTATAAGTTGAAAATTATATGGTGAGGAGGTTAGGATGATCCCACTAGAACAGGGATGCAACTTATATCCAAACCGATCGGAAGCCACCTCACCCTTGAAGCTTCTATTCTAGAAGCATCGAGAAGATTCTCTTTTTCTTCGTACGGGAAATCGCCGCACCCTTAACACTAAGAAAATTGCAACGATGTCGTAGGCCACTGTGGTGCATCTTGCATTGATCCTATATCTTCACAACCTTAATACTGAGAAAGGTGCAATGATCCTTCTTTACAAGGTTTTTTACAAAGGAAAAGATAATTTCATCTCTGTGGGAAAGTTCATCTTCATTCTTATTCAGGGATTAAGGCAATTGATCCTTCTAAAGACAAAGGATAGGTGTACATCATTAATGGTCATATAGGTGATGAAAATAATGTATAACGGATCTGAAGTGTGTGTATGTTTTCTTGGTGTTTGAGTATTTCTTTGTGAAGTTTACAAAGAAAAAAAAATATTTCCCTCCCATAGATAGAATTCATTGAAGTGAACAAATTGCATTGCTTGGTTGGGTCAACAGTCATAAATACCATAAAGGTTTCATTAGTTTCCCTTTGATGTAAACAACAACCATAAAACGAATTGTGTAATCTAAAATATATTAGACACTTTTATTTCTTAGTGAACCAACATTAGAATTGGAGAGTAAACACTCCAAGGCCACCAAAATGAAACCTAGAAGTCATTAACAAGTGTAAAATCCATTTTTGCAACCAATGTGTCAGGAATATCCTCTAACACGGGATTAAGCACAAGGTTGCATCGGGGGAAATAGGGAGATTAAACCTCTCTATTTGTTTTGTTTTTTTGGTATCACTTTGATTGCTACGTATACAAGCGTTTCGTTGGTGCCACGCATATGTGTGAGGTAAATCCTTCGAAGGTTCGAGAATAGTAATCTTTACCATACGTGTGGTTTTACTTGTGATTGTTCTCTCAATCATTGATTATGAGGTGGTATCCTTAGTGACCTTTCCTAGGTAGCCAATAGAGGTGACTGCATATGGGATGTGCCTGCAGTACCTTGGGCAGATGTTCATTACCAGTCTCGGTTCCTCTGTAAGGTGCCCACCTTATTAAAAGGTTCTTTCACTGGTCAAGATTGTTTGATGTAGATCATCGTAAATATTTCTCATACCTTCACTAGCCAATATTGTGGGGACTTCATCTCCCCCATATGATTAGTTTTTAGAAGGCCCCTTGAGCCATTGGTTTGCTTGTTGTTTTCCTATATTTGATGGGGGTGTGCTCTTTTATTTTGATTATATAATGGAATTAGGTTGAATTGTGTTAGATTTTCACATATTTTTTTCACCGTGGTTGAATTACTATGCCATTCCAGTTGGTTACGAGGACTATATCCAATCACGAAGGAACAACAACCTCTGAAGAAACGTGAAATAAGTGACCAAGAATCCAAAGAGTATCATCTCTGGTTTGGGGGGACTAGTTTGGTTGAGGATGAAGTGGTCGATGAAAGTCCTCCACCAAACTATAACCCCCCTTTGACTAATCCTGAAGCACCCATACTTGTCCAGGTAAGGTAACTTTTTAGGTCACCTTTTTCTTTATTTAGAAATCCTACCAATATGTAAGGACCAAGTGTTTTTTCTAGTGTATTTGATCCTTCAAGACCATCTGCAAGAGATACTATGGACATCCCTATGATTTCCAAATTACCTTCTTTTATCACCAATGAAAAAACACCATCTATCCATTTTTCTACATGTCCCCCAATCGCTTGATCTAGGGGACCCCAATTGTGTCTTCTTTTCCATCCATTATTATACCTATCATTCCTATGGCCATCCAAACTTCTATTTCGATGCTCACTTATGGACCTTTTTCCAGTGGGGGGCTAAGCCTTGGTGACCTCATAACGTATCACTTGTGGTGTTCATCCAATTCCTTGATGGATGATAGTGTGAGGCTACATATTTTCCAAATATCCATGGACATAAGTGCCACCAATTAGTATATTTAGTTACAAGGCACCTCCTTTAAAAGATTCAATGACTTTGAAATGGAGTTTCTAATGCATCACAAACTATCCATTCAGTACAAGATATGAACAAACCTCTTGACAACATTGTTTAAAGATACTTCCACCCACATTTTTAATCTTATACATGAGTGAAAAAGAAGGCATAGGATGATTAGGAATGAGATCCTGGATAAGATCTTGATGTATTGGTTCACCAAATTCCTCCTTCCAACCATTTTCAAGGACATGGATATGGTCGGGGAGGTTACCAAGGAGTAGGCCATTATGCATACCCAACATTTATATTTAATCTACTCTTAGTCCAATAATATTTATGAAATTATCCCACATGCTCCTAGGTCATCGACAGATCCTAAGAATCCAAACCCAGGACCCCATGTTGTTGGTGTGGTTGGTTATTTATATCACACCTTTATGCACTAGTTAGCTAAAGAAATGGGTCACATGTCTATTAATTCACACCTGAAGACTTATGGTTATAATGCCCAAACTGCCATGGTCCCTACTTAGAACTTCGAGGTTAATTCAGTGCAATCCACTCAATTGAAAAATTGTCAATGGCCTAGAGGAAAGAATAAGTAGAATAAGAAGAAAAATCTGAATGCAGAGAAAGGGACTGCTCCTATCCAAAACAATCAGGATGGTTTCTTGAAAGAGAAAAATAATAGTCGGTTCCCTTGCATGATTTATCGGGAGGACCACCCTACTCATAGGAAGGATGAGATCCATAATTATTTTGCGTAGAAAAATTCCCCTCAAGAACCTATTTCCTTAGCTCATCATTTTACCCCTCAACCTCAACACATGGTTGCAACAAATATTTCCCCTCCACCGGGGTATGTGTATAATTGTGATGAAACTTGCACAGAGAATATAGCTAACAACATTTCATACAAATCTTGCAAATTGAGATAAGAAGAGAAGAGATGAGAGAAAATAATTAAGAATTGTATTAACTAATGAGAGAATGAATAATTACACAAGATATACTCTACATGGCCAAGTAAATTCACCATAGTAGTGATCTAGATATATCTATAAACACACTAACAAAAACTAAATTAATCTTCCACCTAGTCCTAGTTAATTGATCCATACAATCATCAATTAATTGAGTCAGGCATGTGTAAGTGAGAGAAACACATGAAACTATTGGTGATAAAACTAAGGTTTTCATGCATGAGTGAATTCCACTAGTCTAACTAAGTGTAACTAACTCTAAACTAAAGAGAAATGCTCTATTTTGTAGGGGAATATTCTATAGAGAGAATATTCTCATCTAAGGAAGAATTCTCAAAATTGGACTACCAACCTTAAGAAAATAATTACCTAGGTGAGTGTGTAATATCTCTAACACCCCCCTTAACACTACTAGGGTATACATGATGAATGGGATACGACAACCAAGGCCATGTTAGGTACCCATTGTACAATTCATCTAATAATGAAACAATGAAAAAATACATAAAAGAGGGAAAACATCATGGGAACACCCCCCTTCAATTTACAATGCAAAAAATGAATAAGGAAAGACAATTAATAAGAATCTATGTCCTTCGCTCCAAGAGGATTGCACAAAAGGTGGAACTTATATGTAGTAAATGTTTTGGGGAATATTTCTACAGTTTATTTGGTAGATGGATAGTATCACAAATTAATGATCTTGTCTTGTACCATCTCTTTAATGTAGCACATATGGATCTCAATGTGTTTTGTTAGATCTCGCTACAATGGGTCTCTGCAAAACTTGATCGTACTTTGATTATCACACCAAATAATAGTCATATGATGAAAATGGATGTCAAGATTAGTGAAGAAATTTTGAAGCCAAAGTTATTGAATAGTGATGTTGACCACTCCTCAGTACTCAACCTCTATTGATGATAGAACAATAGTTGACTTCTTTTTTATCGACCAATGAATGGGACCAAAACCCAAAATAAACATGTGCCTAGATGTGGACTTGAAATCTATGCTATCTCCACCCCAATAAAAATACTTGAATCCCATGAGATCTAATGCAAAACATATTTCATAATGGATCCCATATCCCATGGTTCCCTGAACATATCTAAGGATGTGCTTGGGAACCTTCCAGTGTAGATCATGCGGCTCCTACATGTACCTGGAAACTACCCCTACTTCATATGAGAGATCCAATTGAGTGTGGGTGAGATACAAAAGGCTCCCCATAAGTTGTCTATACAAGGTTTTTTTAACCACTGGTGTATCCCAACCATCCTTGAGATGTACCCCCGATAGAAAGGGTTTGTCTTTTGACTTTCTTTCGGTCATGTGGAATCTAACCAAGATATCCCGAGCATACTTAGTATGAGATAGCTTGATTCCTGAAGCATATTGACTAATCACGATACCAAGGAAATAATGCAATGGACCTATGTCTATCATAGAGAACTTGTCGTGCATAATGTATTTGACCACGACAATGGCTAATGCCAAACTTCTTGTTATCAGAAGGCCATCAACATAGGAAAACAAGATTGGTAAGGAGTAAGAGGTTATCATAATGTAGAGGTTTGGATCTGACTTGCATATAAGAATGTGTTGAGAGAGAAAGTAGGAATCCATATTCACATACGAGGCTCTAGGTTCTTGCTTGAGGCCATAGAGGGAATTCTTCAGTTGACATACTAAGGATGAGTTATGAATGAACCCCTATGGCTTCTCTATGTAAATATCCTCTGAGATATCCCCATGAAGAAAATCATTCTTCATGTCCATCTGATGAACTTCCCACCTTCTGTTTGCTACAATGACAAGGGCCAATCGGATGGAATCCATATTTTCTACAGGAGAAACGGTCTCATCATATTTTATGCCATAGATCTGTTAAAAACCTTTGGGAACTAGTCTTTCCTTATACCTACACACTTTTCCATATACTACAAAGGTCTCTAAATGTGGCTCGAATGGTGCATTCAAGGGAGTTTCCTCAAAATTAACACTACACTCAATGATGAGCCTGTCAGTAGAGGGATCAAGAAAAATGTAACCCTTCACATCATCTGGATATCCCATGAATATGCATGTGATCCTATGTAGATATAATGTTTTCCTCTTTTTGATAAGGTACCTGGGCCCATGCATGTGATCCAAATATTCAAAAGTGGGTGACTTCTGGTTTGTTGCCACTCCATCCCTCAAATTGAGTCATGTCCTTGATATATCTGTGAGGAGATCTGTTTTGAATGGCGTTTTCATATCTAATTTCCTCAACCCAAATCTTAGGTGGTTTTGACGGGCTAGAATCACCCGTTCAATTAGATGAGGGAAAACTCTTTATGGTAGGTGCCAATTAGATCTACTCTCATTTGGGATAGCATTTCCAACCAGATTTTGGCATGGTTACAGATCTAACTAAAGTACTAAATAAATACGAATCTGAGAACCGTCGATTCTTAGATGAATTAAAAATGACTATCCTAACTTACTAATTCGAAGATAAGATGAATGACTATGGTCCTAAGATGCAGATTCTAATCTACTTTAAACTAACCTATCCTAATCATGAGTAAACTAAAAGAGTGAATATAGTGAAATATTTATATTACTTGTGTAGAAGATGTTCATAATACAAGTAACATGAACGTTTAACAATATGACTTGCTAGAATCAAGTAATTGATTAATCATTAGAGGAAATTTGAACTTAAAATAGGTCTCCTAAGGAAAAAACAATAAAATTATAAAATAATTCTATGTAGACATTTAATATTACTATTTCACTTTTATCAAAGTTGTCCATGATTATTTCACTTTTTTCAAAACTTCCCATGAAACAACCATAAAATAATAATATATAATATATATTAACATATTATATATATATATATATATATATATATATATATATATATATATATATATTAAATTTAGTTAAGCTTTTTATAGTATATTATTTAGTATATGTATTAAATTTAATTAATGTTGGTGATCATGAGTGTGTTAATGTATTAAAGGCATCTCAATAATACTATCTCTTATTTATTAAAAATATTGGAAAATTGGTTAGTATATTCATTTCACTCAATATCTAGGACAATTTTGGGCAGCCTAGGCAACAATCGTGTTTAGGATAAACAAATTGTATTATTAAAAAATTCCACATATCTTCAAATTATATAATAAAAAATTACATAAGACATGCACCTCTTTTGATTTTTAGAATATTTTGATCGACTAATACATGATGACATGGAATTTGTATTAGGTTTGGTAGGACCATTTTTCAACCAAATTTCCCCTAAATTAATTGCATCACACCGCCACTTACTCACTTTGAAAATCATGGTAACTCTAAAAATAAGAATATTAATTCAAAAATAATTTATAAACAAACATTCAAATACTACAAAAATAAACATGCATAAATTGAATAATCACATTCATACATATTCACACCACAATATTCAAAATTGTATTGAGGTTCGAATTCACATGCAATAAAAATATTGTCTTGTTACATCCGGAAACTAAAAGCCCTTTATTATGGAAAATCCTCCCTTTTATAATGAGGAGCGATTATTTAAATTCTATTTTTTCAATTATGAAACCCAGTCCATTTTTCAAGATGAATCTTCATGTTCTAAATTGGAAAAAGAGATAATGATAGAACCAAAAGGAGTCATTCGGGTACAATTATGGAATTTTATTATCATGAGCTAATCTTCCGCCTGCATCTAATCATGATATTATTCCCAAAGGGAATACTTTTTCATGATTTCCTCAATTTTTTTTTATTGTAATTTCTTCATATTAGTTCTCCACTGCGGAATTTTTTGGGCACTTATTGATGTAACTCCTTTGTTTAATTTTTAACAAAGTGTTGTATTTTTTTAGTGACATGGGTAGGTCTTAACGGGTGTTCGTGTAAATATTCCTTTTCAATTTGATTTAAACTTTGTATGATTACATGGCTGATTTCTTTGTGTTCTTCCACCTCAACAATTATTGATATGGAAGGTGTTTCTTCATAAGTAGGGGGAATTGGTTGCATTATGATTTATTTCATGAGATAGTTTGAGCTATTCCATAGTATTATGCATGCATCAGCTGCTACATTTTGGGCAATCTTTACATTCTTGAAAATGAGTTTACAAGTGTCAAATAATATATGATATCATAGTCTTTCTCTATCGAAGTATACCAACAACATAGTGGGGGGAGTCTTGGACATATCTTCCCAAATGAGCATCTTCTCTAAATCCTCACAGGATTCCTGATACCTTCCTTCAATTTCTACCAATTTATCTTGTAGCTTGAGTTGTTCTTCTCGACTAGTTTGTATGCTACCAAGTATATTGAGGAATTCTTTCTTCTTAGTTGCACAACTCTCATTTATCTCTAATGCCTTGGTTTGATAGTATCCACAATAAATGTAAATGTCATGTTTTCCTCCATGCCTATTTTTATCTTTTGTCTTTCTACTTCCAATTCTTTGTTATGGTTGTCCTACTGAGTCTTGATCATTATTTCTAAATCTTCATTCATCTGACCTCTCTGTTCTTGTAGGGATTTGTTCATATTTTATGTATTTAGAGTGTTAGTTACTCTTGCAACATTCTCAAACTCTAAAGTGAGCATGCCTTTAAGATCTCTTAATTCTGTCTCTAGCTATGTCACCCTGGATTTGGCACTGTTTAGGGAACTTACTTCAAGGATGGACAAGGTATTTAGTCTTGAAAAAACATGGATGGTAGAGGCTGCTTGATCACCATTCTCTTTAGGATTGGACCATGTCTTCAATTCTAATATTCTCCCTAAAGATGACTTAGATTTGGTGTATTCTCTTATTTTCCTTTTAATCGATATGTTCTCAATACTCCTCATTTTATTGTCATAATATTAGTATCAAATATAAACCATTGTTCCCTAAAAATTTAAGGATTGAGAAGAAAAAGAAGGATTCCCCATAATAGCATTGAGAGGAGTGTATTCTTGAGGTTGCATGTTCACAATACCCAAATTGGGTGTAGATGGTGTTTTTAATTACTCAAATCCTACAATTGTTGTTGTTTCAAGATCTCATTTACCTTTTTCTTAGCCTCGACTTCTTTAGCCTCTCGTTTGGCTTTGGATTTGTCAGCTAATCTCTTGGCCTCTGCCTCATCGACTAATTTCTTTACCTTGCATTATTCAACTTTCTTCATTTGAAGTGTAGCTTGTTTTTCCTTAAGTTCATTTTCTTTTATGATTCTTTCCTCCTGAGATGTCCTTCTTTGATATTATTCTTCATCTTGTAGTCTCTTATGTTCCAACTTTTCCTCTTTTCTATATTTTTCTTGCTCTTTAACGTTTATTTCAACTTGTTCCTGTTGGAGAAATACATAGAACTAGTTGATTGTTACTCGCTTCATTTCCTCTTGTTCATATTCATTCTCCTTCCTTGCAACATCATTGGGTAATTTTTGTAGGGATTCTTCATACCATAGTATTCCTTTAAATTTGTCTTAATCAAAATCAACTATATGGATGTTGGAGTGGGTGAGCCCAATAGATCCAACATGACCAAATTCAAGCTCAAGGGGGTCATGGACTTTAGGCTCTCCTAGGCATAGGTGTATCTCTTGCAACATTTATGCCTCCTTTATTTCATGTGGGTTGTTGGAAATGGTGTAGTTACCTATGTGGATTGGGAAAACAGGCTAGAGAGTTTCGGTTCTAATTAGGAGTAGTGAGGTGACATCTGACCCCATGGTTTGGTAAGCAATATCTCTCATTAAAAGATGTTCTAGGAAAAAGTAGGGTGAAAGTTGAGGGGCTCTAGTGGTGTCGTACACCCTAATATATGAATATTATTTACATCGGAACCAATCATCTATCCCCTGCATCCAAGTCCTAGATTCAAAAAAATTGTATGTCTTGGAAAACCAAAAAGAATAAAGTGTAGAGGAGTGAGGAAAAGATTACACATGTCATAAAAATATCTCTTGGAATTAATGCTCTAGATATCAAAGTAGTACTCATGAATGGCGGATTAGTTTTGGTCCCAGTTCCACCCGAGGTTAGGAATTTGCACGGAGGAACAAATAGAATCAATTAGGTAGTATTCCATGTAAAAACATGGTTTTTTCATACACATGATGTTCTTCATATGGATACAAATGTTTAAGGCTAAGATATATTCCTAGTTGAACACTTGTCCTATTTTGATGATGGTATGTGCTAGTGGTAGCCAATTGGTTTGGAAGTGTGTGATTTTATCTTCACAATAAATCCAACATAGCATGGATACTAGCAATTTATATGGTGCCTTGAACCTGTGGGTGGGAACCAACTTTTGTCCTTGTTTGAGGGCCTTTCCTTCATCGCCCCACCAATGTTTCATAATTAGCTTCAATGGTCCATTGTTTCCTTGAGAGAAACCTTTTAGGAATGGTTCATTAAGAGTGTAGGTGGGAGTGGGCATATGGTATCTCAAATTGATATCTTCAGGGCTTAGGGAGGCCACACACTTCCCCTTCTTTCTCACTATGGTTTTGGTGCTTGTGTTGAATTTCTTGAAGCACCATTGCATGGCCTAAATGTATGGGAAAAGAGTTGGTGGGAAACAACCAGATGAATGCCACTTCTTTATATGTTCCTATATATTTATTTATTCTCTTCCTCTATAGTAAAATAACTCGAGTTGAAAATCCTATAGATCACCTCATATGCAGGACTATGGTCTACCATTGTCGGGGTAGTGTCTATCACCAATGCCTCAATCAGGCGAGACAATGTTTCAGGCATGGAGGATGACTGGAAATAAATAGATCCTTTTGGTCTTATATGATTTTGTCTTTCCATGATAGGAGGTTGATTAATCTTACATCATCGTATTAATAAGCAAATTAAGCTATGCGAAAATAATATGGTAAACATGAAAAGACCGTCTATTAAATAGTAAAATGAAGTACCTATAATTGAGCCAAGGAAATGGTCACACAGTCCACTTAGAGAATAAAATAAGAATGACATTTGAAGACTTTTGGAAGAATATTGGTCGTAAAAAGAGGGTTTATAGCCATTAAGTGGTATGAAAATGCCTATAAATATGCCATAAATTGCCTATGTAAGAAAGTTGTTACTAAATCCAGCCTCAATCCCCATCATTAAATCTAATTAAGAGAGGTGGTTTCCCAAATCTATGTATCAAATTATACCGGGGTTTTGAATTCGAAAAGATAACCATCGGAGTCATAGGATCATAGTAGGAAGACTAGAGGATCAGTTTGATCTCTTATGAGAGGGGTATCGAAATCATATTCCCATTTTATCTAGAAATGCATGTTGATCTAATGCATGTGCAACATTGTGGGGAAGGTGGGACCTATGATATTGGAGGCATTGAAAGTCGTTGAGTTAAGGTTTAAATCAAATTCCAAAGACATCACATCGAAGGAATATTCCCTTGTCCTAGAAAGATGTTCCAAATATGAAAGTTGAAAGGCTCAAAAAGACGTTGTCAGAGTGTGGTTTCAGAGTTCGAAAGGATGAGGAACCAATTGGACTCTGACACAAATGGTATTGAAGGAATATTACTTTCATACCTTGGGTAGTGAAGGGTCCTGAATGAAATAAAAATATAACTCATTCAAGATCCACAAATGGGAAAAAGGGTCAGTCTTAAGATGCCACTTGGTGAGGTCACAACAATAGTTTGTATTGACTCAGGGGTTTTGAGTACATGTTGTATTTGAATATATCCATCTATGGGATGCCACATAAGGAGTGAATTATGTGTCAAATGTATCGTAGAGTGATCATCGGAGTCCTAAGTGGTGTGTGGAGAGAAATACATCTACAAAGGAGATTCTGACATACCTCGTTCTGATGAGAACATCAAAAATGTTTCTTTTAGAATGAAGGATAGCGTGAAGCTTGTTTTGAATCCATCAATACTTAGAATTAAAGTGAGAGAGAGTGAGAGATCTATCATTCTAACTAAGTAAAACAAGGAACATGTTCTTTCTATGAGAGGAAGGAATGATAAAATTTGGGTGGAAGGGTTGAAGAGTGCAATATCAGGAGAAGTATTTATCTCTGGTCCTATGGGCTGCTATTCATGAAGAATCCATAGATTATATAAGTGATAGAAAAAATATTCTCCATTCTCATACCTTCCTAGTGAAGTAGAATTGTATGCCTTGTAAGAAAAAAAATAATAATATAAGGGGGCCCATTTAAAGTAAAATGGGTTGTTGTGGGAGGTGAGCCACAACAAATGGTAACTTACTAGGACTAACTAGTTACCTCTCAGCTTAAAAGAAAGTGACTTCAACCAACTCAATGGCGATTTTACCTTTAGACCATTCATACAATATACAGATTGAGGACCCCACATCAATCAACCTGACGACAAGATAGAAGGAAATCATGTTACTAGTGATCTTCCAGATAATTATGGTGAGGATTAATGGGTATTTATTTTATGCATCCATAGAGAAACATTGACAGAAACACCACAAAGGAGTGTTTATCGACTTTTATAGACTGAAGTGTTTTCCTGATCTCTCTTTCATGGCATTGCTTCACTAAAAATGAGCATCTTTAGCCCTGACGAAGATGCCTAGGTATCATGCAAGAACAGCCCCACTTATAGCAAGTGTCCACAGCACCGACGGGTTTACTTGTACTTCCCAAAAATTTAGTAGCATTTTCAACTTCCTTATGATTATGCTTTTCTTCATTCATCTTTTAGATATATAATTTATGTATTTATTTTTCAACATAGGCGGAGGTAAATAGGAAGTGGGGTGATACAAGAATTATTTTTATATACCAGTCTCAGTTAGTAGTTTATTCTCATGGGTCCATAAACATGAATCACATATGCATTTAAAATTAGGAGTATCAAGGGCATAATCACTTGAATTATGTATAAGACATTGAATTCAAGAAATTTCTAAAAGCTTGAGTGGAACATAGGAATTTCATGAGAGTGGTCACATAAGTAGAGATAATTTATGGAAACCATCAAAAGGTGATGATTTTATAGGTTAGAAGCTTTCTCTTGGCACATGTTAACAAGTTCCTCTTTTATGTACTATTATCACTTATCAAGATAAAAGTTGATCCCAAGGAAACTCGATCACTTCAATATAAAAAGGAATTCTCAGAACAATAAACTTAAATGAGTAAAAAAATCTTGGGTTCCTATTGTGAAGGGAAAGGTTGGTCCAAAGCAACGAATAGAAAATTATTCTAAACTAAAAAGTGAAAAAGAAAGACGAAAATTGAAACAAGTATGGGAAAAATAAAACTGGGAGAAAAAGGAAGGTCTATTAGGAAAAAAATAATAGAACATGGGAAAACAAAACAAAGAAAAACTTACTATGTACAAGGCTACATCACCATTTGTGATTAGTAGAAATATTGTTTGAGGATTTTTCCATTGGCAGGGAGATCCTCCTCATCTCCCTCCAATGTTTTAAGTCTTAAAGTTTCAAGACTTACTTTTTGGTGAATCAGATAGGGTCTTAGCCACAATTTCTGTAATTTAGTGTGTTTTACCTTTTGTTCATTAGATTTGTCCCATTAGAGAATGAGGTCTGCCTCCTGAAAATATTTGTTACCCACAGTTGACTTGTCAAACCATTTTTTGATTATTTCTTGATTGTGTGTTAGGGTCATTTTACCTTTTTCCATTTCTTCTTCTAGTTTTAACAACATGTTTAGTCTCTCCTACATTACTAGGAAAGCCTCATCTTGGGAATACTGGGCCACTTGCAAGGTGGGTAGGAAAGTATGGATAGTAACAGTGGATTCTTTTCCATAGACCAAGAAGAAAGGAGATTTACCAATACTTGACTTGGGATTCACTTTGACATCCCATAAGAAGTTTTGGAGGGTGAGGTGCCAATTTCTTTGATGATTGTTGACAGTTTTATTGAGAATTTTATTGAGGTTCTTATTAGTTGACTATGCCAAACCATTCCATTGTGGGTAGTAAGTAGCTAAAACATTAACCTTAATACTCCATTCCAAATCAAATTTATTCAATTTAAGAGAAGAAAAATATTTGGCATTATCAAAGACTAATGATTCAAGAATTCCAAACCTGGTGATAATATGAGATTCAAGGAACAAATTCACCTGGTTTTCATTAATAGTACTCAATGGAATTTATTCACTCTATTAGCACTGAGAGTCACCCTCAGATTGTGGGAGGATAAGCCGAGTACCCATAAGAGTTTTTGGTGGATGTTGGCTTTATATGAGTGGAGGTCAATGGAAAAAATTCAATATATGAATGATGTTTCAACACAGAAATGGACAAGAAATGCACAAGGAAGTGAGGGAAACATTAACTTCAATCATTGAATTGAGTTTAAGTGTGACTAGAGGGAAGACATAGTGAGAAAGGTGAACAAGAATGCTATGAAAATCAAGCTTTCAAGCAGCTTGGAGAAGAAAAAATCAGACCCAAGATCACTCTTAAGTCCAGGTTTTAGACACTAAGATATGTCCAAACAACATAGTCATAATAGTATGATGATAAAACCTACATCACATTGTTGCTACTACAACTCGATTGGATCCTCCATGCCCGGGCCATTCAGTGTAAAAGGGAAAAGGATAAAAATGGACATGACTAAAACTAGTCACGATACCGCTGAAATCAAACCTACATTACAACAACATAACAACCCTCGACTCGATCCTCCATGCCTGAGTGTTTTAGCACAGTTTTTACACAGAGATGAAAGAGGTTGACTTCTCTTAATCTGAAAGTCTCAAATTTGATACATAACAAGAGAACAGTTTTGGCATGAAAAACATTACATAATAGGGAGCTTTATTCAACCAGTTGACCACCATAACAAAATATCAAAAGTAACTATTTAACTCAGAACAATTCGCCACTCCCAGGAGTGTGATCTAGCCACCTTAGTCAAATATTTGCATCGGCGAGTTCCTTTGTTAGACTGGACATGTATCCTTTTGTTAGATTCAAGCTCAGAGAAGTGTGAGTTGGCAGGAAAATCTTCTTGCAGGGGTACTACAGGCCGACAGTCTCCTGCCACGGTCAGTCCTCTCCAACTTTCCATTTATGGGTGAGATGAGGTCTCAACTACTAGAGACATAATCGAGCCACTGTATTCAAGGATTTCCCTCAGAGTCTTCTCTGTCACACAATGTATGCAGTCTCCTATCAAATTTCTCATGTAGTTCTCTGTTAGACACGAGCTGAGATCAGTGTGGGCTTGCAAGAAACTGTCAGGCGGACATGGGTGAAGACAACAGTGATTTAGCGAGGTGTTTGGTGCAAACTCCCATGGTACAATGAGTGAACGATGGCCATGTGGAAGGATGTGAATGGTGGTAACTGGAAATGAGTGAGTGAAAGTATCTGAAAGATGAGGTGAAAAGGAGTGAAGGTGATGTGGTGAGGAGAGAAGACGTGGTAGTTCAGGGGGTAAATGACAATGGTAGTGGATATGGCATGGAGCGCAAGTGAAACAGGTGTCGAGAGGTGAGAGGGAGAGAAGTAAACCCAAAAAGGAAAAACTAAAGGGTGAGCGATAGTGTGAGTGGAGAATAGATGTCATCGGGAGCGCGGGCAGTATTGGATGTCAACCGTAGATCTGATCGTTCCTTGCTCAACCATATATCTGAGCGCACTCATTAGCCGCAATGTTCCAAAGCATCAAATATCCCAAGAAGTTAGGATAAAATCATAAAGTGGGTCATGAAATAACCCCTTTCCCTCATTTCTTCTCCAAGTGGTTATTCCCTAAGGAAACAACATCAATTCATCAAAAATTCCTTATGCTAACATAGGCTCCATGGGGGATAGAGACCTCCCTGCGAGGCTCTAAGAAATCTAGTAGATTCAGTTCCTTATCCATTGGGTTGTGGAGTCAATTATTAAAACAAAAGGGAGTATGATATTTAGAATGGTGTGAAATCCACTCATGGTTCAAACAAATAACTTTTTCAGAAAATGCCCATTTATAGGGCCACCAAAAACTTTGGTCTCCTCCAAATTATACAGCCTATAAGTATTATTTGAAGATACCTCATAAGTTTTGAAGGGACCGATCCACAAGGCTTCAAATTTACCATTCTTTCCTTTGCCTTTCTTGGGAGCATCCCATTTGAGTACTAGATTTCCCAACTAGAAATACTCTTTGCTTACCTTCTTGTCAAAGGCTTGCTTCATCTTCTGCTAATGGTCATGTGCTTTATCCAGTAGTTTCTCCCTAGTCTGTTTCACTTCTACTAGTTTTTGTATTATTTTGATCATATCCTCAGGTTCTCCTTGGTAGTATTGGAAGAATTTTTCCACGGGAAAGGCACGATGAGAAGGAAACATGGCCTCGACTCCATACACAAGATGAAAAGGAGAGACACCAAGAGACCTATTTGTTGTCACTCTATCAACCCACAAAGAAAGTTTGAGCTTTGAATCCCATGCTTTCTTATTGTCCTCTAATAATATTTTGATGATCTTTATAAGGATTTTGTTAGAGGACTCTGCCAGTCCATTCCCTTGGGGGTAGTAAGGAGTAGAGTGAATCAATGTGATTCCAAACTATTCAAAAAATTGGATCAATAGTTCAGCCTTGAAAGGTGCAACATTATCAATGAAAATTTTGTTCGAACAACCAAATCTTTCCATAATATCCTCAAGAAAACCAATGATTACTTTGTGGGAATCATTCCTTGTGGGGATGGATTCTATCCATTTGTTAAATTAATCTATGGCAGTCAAGATCCAACTATGTTGACCACTTGAAGTGGGATGGATTTCCCCAATAAAATATAGACCCCACTGTTTAAAGGGTCCTAAAGCTATCACAAGATTCAATGGAAAAGACTTGAGTTGTTGCTTTCCAGAGAAATTTTTACACTTAAGACAATCCCTAGTCTTTGCACAAACATCGGTGAATAGACTAGGCCAAAAATACCCAGCCCTGAGAATCTTATAGGGTGTAGTTCTCCAGAAGTGATGTCCCCCACATAAATTGTCATGAAAATCAGACATAATCTTTTGGGCCTCCTGTGGGTCCAAACATCTCAAAAGCACTCCTAGAGGGTCTTTCCAATACAGTACTTGATCAATAAGACAATATTTAATTGATTTGATCTTTAAATCCCTTACCTTGTTCTTGTCGATACCATCAGGAGGCCACAACTTTTGTAGAAAAAATGTAATTTCTTTGTACCAAGTACATTCTACCAATGGAGGGATGACTTGAGGACCTTTACCAGACAGCTCAACTTGTTGATTTTCTGAGCAAGTGTGGATGAAATTAACCCCCAAATAATTTCAATTATATTCAACTGGCATCCTAGCTAAACCTTGGCCTTTAACCAATTTGGTGGGATTTATTTCAAGATCAAATTCAAGGATTTTGGCAATCCACTTTCTTCTTCTTCCGTCTATTTCAGGCTGAATCAGAATCTCCTTCATAGAAGTCGAAGGGACATATGCAATGAATCTTGAATGTAGAACATAGACCCTGAAAGACTTCAGGGCTTTAACGAAAGCATAGGCCTTATTTTCCATGATGTCATATTTTATTTCAACATCTCTCAAGGCCCTACTAAAAAAGGCAATGGGCTTCTCTAACCCTTCAACATTATTCTACAATAAAACAATTGTTACTGTGTCAATTGAAGCAACGGAAAAAATCAAAAAATCCTTGGAGTAGTCAGGACTAGTGAGCATAGGTGCATCAGTTAAGGCCTTGTTTATTTCATCAAGAGAACTACAAGATTCAATAGTCCATTTGATTTCATTTCCTTTCCTCAACATGGTTGTAATATACTTTACCAAATCAACAAAATTAGAAACAAAGCTCCTTACAAAATTAATTTTCCCCAAGAAAGATTGAACCTCTTTTTTGGATATAGGGAGTGGTAAGGTTTGGATAGATTCTACCATGCTTGAATCAATCCTTACCCCCTCATATGATACTATGTGTCCCAATAATTTTCCCTCCTTCATGAAAAACAATGATTTTTTGGGATTTAAAGAGAGGCCAAATTTTCTACATTTCAAAAAGACCCTCTTCAATTGATCATAATGTTCTTTATCAGATTGTGATAAAAAATTTATGTCATCCAAATAGATGACTACAAACTTGTCCTTCTCTCCAATAAAGGCTATGTCCATGGCTCGCTGAAAGGTCACCCATGCATTCATCAATCCGAAGGACATCTTAGCATACATGAATGTACCCCAAGGAGTAGTGAAGGTTGTATTCTCTTCGTCTTCAGGAAAGACAAATATTTGATTGTAGACATAAAATCCATCAATAATAGACATCCTAGAAGCACCTGTCAGCCTCTATAATATGTGCTTCATCTTTGGCAAGGGGTAATTATCCTTCTTAGAGATTTTGTTCAGGTTCCAGAAATCAACACAAACTCTGATTTCTCCATTCTTCTTTCTCACTGGGACCAAGTTGGCCACCCACTCAAAATACCTCAAAGGAATGATAATCTTGGCATCCAAAATCTTTCTTACCTCTTTCTCCATAATAAGTAGCAACATAGGATTTATTTATCTCAATTTCTGCTTAAATGGTTTGCTCTCCTCCTTCAATGGGATATCATGCTCAATGATACTTGTGTCGTATGTTCTAAGATATTCATATTTCCAAGCAAACACATTAGAAAAATTGTTTAACAACTCAACATACTTATCCCTTTGTTCCCTTGACAAGATGCTTAACAACTTGACAAATTTTGGATCCTCCTATGTACCAATATTGCACTCATCTATATCAACATCATCAGTTGAACCTTTAATATTCACTGCCAGATCATTCATGTTAAATATTATTTCCAAATGAACTATTCCCTTTGGAATATTATTTCTAGGAAACTGAACAATATGATGATTAGGAATTTTGTTCATAAAAACATCAGCATGAGGATTACTTTCTGAATCCTGATCTTGATCAATATGTAATGGAGAAAAATCATCAACAGTATCAAGGAATCTTTTGATCTCAATATCATCCTCAAACACTTTCCAATGCTTGACATTGTTAGGTATAGAGGTTCTATATTTCACTTCTACCTCATACTTGAGTTTAGGTGGAAAAGGGACTCTAAAATTTCTTGCTAAAACAACCGAAGAATCAACCATGGCATTCTCTTCTATTGGAATAAATGAAATGTTGAAAGATAAGAAAAAACTGTCAACTAGGTCCCACACTTTATTTCTATAAGTTCTTAGCCTAGGGTGCTTAGCTTGATAAATATTTTTTATCTAATGGACAACTAATTCAGCATCCCCAAATAGTGATATCTCTTCAATCCCCATGTCTTTTGTACCTCTCAAACGCAAAACTAGAGCTTCAGACTCTACCACATTATTGGTAATTTCAAATTATAACTTGTAGGACAAAGATATAGTCTCTTGAGTAGGTGAAACGAAGACCACTCCAACACCAACACCTTCCCTAGAAGAGGATCCATCAAAGAACATCTTCCAAATAGGGGTGATTGGAGGAGAATCTTCACAAGAAGTAATGAATTTTTTTCAGATTTCATGAGGGGGTTCATGAGCATCAGTGACTTGCAATATACTGGATCCCAAATCTATATCAAGTGAAAAAATAGGATGGTTGGTGGGGTTTTCTTAGTCACTAATAATGTAGGTCAACTGAGCTTCCCTGAAAAGTCTTCTATGCTCCCCCCCAAACACATAAATGGTAGCATATGTGAGGTCCATTTGCAAGGTTCCCCCAAGTATTTTTATCCAAGATATTGAAAAGAGCATGCCAAACTTGGGGCGAACATCAGCGACCATGATATCCATGACCACACTTTTCATGGGCAACTGAAAGAGGGTCACAACTAGATCATTGATGACCACACTTTTCATGGGCAACTGAAAGAGGGTCACAACTAGATCATTGATGACCCCAAGACACTTCACTTTCCTAGAGTCAAAATAATATAAGTCATGTTAGTTTTTTGTGATTTCTAATCCAAGTTCATCGATGACATATTTGGGCATGAGATTATGAGATGCCCCTGTGTCCATCAAATAGTTATGCAACACCTTATCATGTATGTTTAATGATGTATAAAAGGGAGGGGAGGAATCATCTCTATATTCTATCAAAGGACATAATATGATTGTTGGATTTTCATCTTGAAGATTTATTGAATCAGTGGAAATTGAGGAAGGTTCGGGCTGCAACATTTTGGAAAGATATTTATTTAATTCTGCATCTTTTATCAACTCCAAAAAAGGTATAGGGATCTTGATTTTTTGGATCTCACTTTCAAAGCTAAGGAAGAAGAAGATTTCATAATATCCTTGACTTTAGGGGCAGAGAGTTTGACCACTGGTGGGGGGTTCTGTGCCTTCTTCTCTTTGCTACTATCTGTTACATATTTAGCATTATTTTCTTCTCTGGTAAGCTGATCAGGAATGTCAGACTTCCCTTCCTTCTTTTTAGATATTAGATTATATCCACTAGGATTTTATTTTTCCTTCTCTCACTTACTCAATTCATTTATTTGATTATTCATCAAGGATCCTTCATATGCATCTTGGGTCAAGTGGGGGAATGAGGAGGTGTCTCCAAGACAATGGATTTGAGGATCAACCTCTTGTTCCTCTCCTTCTTGATCAGTAACAAGGTTGTTTTGGAGAGGGTTTTGGATTTTCTGATCATCCCTATCTCTGTTTCTAGGATCTCTTGGAAGGATCTGAGGAGTATTAATGGGTCTTTTGAAGTTACCTCTATTATCAGCATTTTGAGTGTTTCTATAGGTCTGTTTTCCTTCAAGTTTTATCTTCTCCATATCATCAGAAAGAGATTTTACTAATTTCGTAAGCTCATCAACTTGAGGATGGACAATACATGAATCGTAGGTTGAGGCTTCAACTCTATATTTTCTCTTGTCCCTATCATATTTTCCCCTAAGTTTTTTAGATTCTACTATGCTAGATTCTACATCCAAGGTTGTATATTACATATGAGCTAAGGAGGTAGATCTTCTTTCTCTTAGTAAAAGGAAAAACTCAGGGTCGAACACACTGGCATAGGTCATTTTGGCAGAGATTTTTGTAGGATTTATCTCAGCAGGGATCTTATTTTACATTTTGTTGAATATTTTAGAGAAGTGAGAGACGGACTCTCCCTCTTTCCTCTTTAGGGATCCAAATTCTGTGATATAATACAAAATATCCTTCATATCCCCCCACTGCCTCAAGAAAGCATCATGTAAATCCCCAATCCCAGCAATGGATCTAGGGGTCAGACCCTTAAACCATTCCTAGCCTCACCATTGAGGCTCTAGACAAAGAATCTCATCCACACATCCTCATTTTCAATGTTTAGATTGGTTTCATAACTATAGAAGGAAACAAGGTGTTCTTCAACAATTGTGTCTTCTTCTCTTGTGAATTTGGGCATGTATTTAAGGTAATCTCCAGCAGGGACAAAATTCATTGGCTAGGGTAACATTAGAGGGGCATATCTTGTAGCCACTATGGAATCCATCCTATTTCTAGGATGGTTAGCACCTTCCATCGGATTGTGAACTGGAGGGGAAACAAGAGGGGATGGAGTTCAGGCAAGTGAGACTGGGACTGTGTTTCTGGGAGAAAACAGAAATAACTAAATGTCAAGGGAAAAGGCTACAGGGCTCAAGGGAACAAATTTTTCTCCTTCTGTAAATGCTGCAATTTTAATAGGAGGAGGAGAAGTAAAGTATGGAGTGGGAAAGTCTTCCAAGGCCCTAGGTCTAAACCATTGTACAACTTCGGGGGAAATAGGGGTGTCAAATCTTTTGAAATCAAGGCTAGGAGGGGAGAAGTCAGCAGGAAAACTCCCAAAATTTAAATTTCTGAACACTCCAACAGATGGCATAATCAGAGAATGAGAAGCAACTACTGAGGTTTTAAAAGAAGGATTATGAAAATTACCAGAATCACCTGGCTCAAGAGATGAAGTAACTTCTCGAGGGGCATTTCCTTTTCTAATAATTTTCTCTGGGTCAACTTCACATGTTGCTAGAGGAAGATGTGGATTGGACCTTGTGTGTCTTCCTTTTGGAGCCACAACTGAAAAAATCGAGTCGAAACAATGGAGTCTCCAGGTCCAAGTTGCAATATTCAATGTACTGAGTTCTGATGCACCTTCGGAATCAACAAGCTTTGTCGTTCAATCCTAGGGAAATGTCTCCAATTCATTCCCCAACAACGAAGACAAGAATGTTAGCACTGAGATTCACCCTCGAATTGCGGGAGGATAAGCTTAGTACCCATCAGAGTTTTTGGTGGATGTTGGTTTTATATGAGTGGAGGTCAATGGAAAAAACTCAAAATACGAATGACATTTCAACACATAACTAGACAAGAAATGCACAGGGAAGTGAGGGCCACATTAACTTCAGTCATTGAATTGAGTTTAAGTGTGAGAAGATGGAATACATAATGAGAAAGGTGAACAAGACTACTATGGGCATCAGGGTTTCAAGCAGCTTGAAGAAGAAAAACTCAGACCCAAGATAACTCTTAAGTCTAGGTTTCAGACACTGAGATATGTCCAAACAACATAGTCATAATAATAC
This sequence comes from Picea glauca, assembly GCA_000966675.3. Lineage (NCBI taxonomy): Eukaryota > Viridiplantae > Streptophyta > Pinopsida > Pinales > Pinaceae > Picea > Picea glauca. The sequence goes on from JZKD02S1714098.1 coordinate 447,579, forward strand.
GATGATCAAACCTACATCACAGTGTTGCTACTATAAATCAACTGGATCCTCCATGCCTGAGCCATTCAGTGTAAGAGGGAAAAGGATAACAATGGAGATGACTAAAACTGGGCATGATACCGTTGTAATAAAACCTACATTACAACAACATAACAACCCTCTACTGGATCATCCATGCCCGAGTGTTTTAGCACAGTTTTTATAGAGATATGAAAGAGGTTGAATTCTCTTAATATGAAAGTCTCAAATTGGTACATAACCAGAGAACAGTTCTGGAATGAAAAATATTACAAAATAGGGATCTTTGCTCAACCAGTTGACCACCATAACAAAATATCAAAACTAACTACTTAACTCAGAACAATTCACCACTTCCAGGAGTGTGATTTGGCTACCTTAGTCAAAGATTTGTGTCAACGAGTTCCTTTTTCTGACTAGATGTGTATCCTTTTTCAGATGCAAGCTCGGTGCATCGTGAGTTGGCAGGAAAATATTCTTGCAGGGGAACTACAGGCCGACAGTCTGCTTCCATGGTCAGTCCTCTCCAGCTTTCCATTAATGCATGAGACAAGGTTTCAACTACTAGAGACGCGATCGAGCCACTGCATTCAAGGATATCCCTCATAGTCTTCTCTGTCAGACAGTGTATGCAATCTCATATTAGACTGCCCATGTAGTTCTTTGTTAGACACGAGCTTAGATCATTCTGGGCTTGCAGGAAACTGTCAGGCGGACATAGATGAAGAAAACGATGATTTGGTGAGGTGTTTGGTGCAAAGGCGCATGGTACAATGACTGAACGATGGCCATGTGGAAGGATGCGGCTGGTGATAAATGGAAATGAGTGAGCGCAAGTATCCGGGAGATGAGGTACAAAGGCGCGAAGGTGATGGGGTGAGGAGAGAATACATGGTAGGTCAGGGGGTAAATGACAATGGTAGTGGAGGTGACATGGAGCGCAATTGGAACAAGTGTGGAGAGGTGAGAGGGAGAGAAGTAAAGCTGAAAAGGAAAAAGTAAAGGGTGAGTGATGGTGTGAGTGTAGGAAAGATGTCACCGGGAGCGCGGGTGGTACTGGGAGGTGGTCTGGTGGTCATTTCAGAGGGGGGGGATAGTCAGTAAGTGGGAAAGAGTGGGGGGGGGTCCAAGTTGTTGTAGAGGTGACACGTCGTGAGGGGGTTGTGTCATAAAACCACCAACTTAGACCCCCCCCCACCGTTAAAGGTAGAAAGGTTGGGGGGGTCTGATATTGGATGTCGAACGTAGATCTGAACGTGCCTCGCTCAACCATATATCTAAGGGCACCCTTTATCCACAAAATGCCAAAGCATCAAATCGTCCAAGAACTTAGGATAAAATCATAAAGTGGGTCGTTAAATAACCCATTTCCCTCATTTCTTCACCAAGGGGTTATTTCCTAAGGAAACAACATCAATTCATCAAAACTTCCTTGTGCTAACAAACTCCATTTATTGAAATAGTTAGTAGTGGTCATGATGTATGTGTGCAATTGGTAATATTTAGTATTGATTACCCTGATGATGTCCAACCCCGATTGTTGAAAAGGGCATTCGATGATCACAAGTTGCAGGGGAAATGCAACTTTATTTTCTCTCCCTGATGACTTTTGGAATTTATAGAATTTCCTTTCATATTGATCCAGTTGGATATCAGTGGCCACCCACTTCTTCCAACTGGATCACATACAGTTTTCCATTTTGGAATTTGTTTACAGTTTTCTGAGTGCCAAACTTCTAGGGGCACTTTGAGGCCCTAAACAACATTTTTTGGAATTTTGGGTGGATAGGTGTTACTAGAAACATCCCCGGACCCATAGAGGAATTTGTACTTATCAAATAGACCTTTTTTATGAGGTATTGAACTCCTAAAGTAGAGATCGTATGAAAATTTTACAACCTTGGGAAGTTGATGTACCAACTTGTCCCATCGGGGCCCACGTGAATTTTGGTGCTTCATCTCCTAGGGTTATATTTTTGTATGTCTAGTATCTTTTGATTGCTTATGGATGATAAAAAGGCCCAAATGCCTCATTGAAATGTGCTCAGATGAATGTTCATAGAAACGGCATCTCTTCTCAGATATTAGCTACCACCATTCGAGTAAGATTGTTTTCATTCTGCATTTTACAGTTTCAACATATTTCTTTATTGAATATAAGTTAAGTTCCACTGTATCTCTGTTACTGTTCTTTTTATATCTATGTTAATTTTCTAGATATATCTTTCATTTTATTCTTCTCGTAAATTTGGATTAGTCGTATCAAAGTGGTCTTCTCTTCATTTTTTTCTTTATTCATCTCCCCAACAAGGTCAGGGTATAAGCAGTTCAGACTCGAACTAATTGATCCTTTGCAAGATCGGCCTCGCTGAACCTCATCGATTCCTATGGGAGAATAAAATAGAGATGATGGGGTAGGATATCCCTTTAAATTGTTTCTAGAGCGATCCCTTTCATGAAAAAGGAACAAGATGATGGATAAGTTTTTGAAAATCCTTCGATGATTTACAAAAAGTGACATATCTTCCTCGAGCAGAGGCGCCACCTCTTACAAGGTACATATCAATTTTGATATTGCTATATTTGAAGGTGAAATAGATGCAGATGTTGTAGAAAAATGGTTAAACCTTCTAGAAGGGTATTTTTATTTCCACAACTTTTTCAATAGAGAAAATATTACATTTGCATTCCTTAAGGTCATGTCCCATGTCAAATATTGGTGGGAGACTTTCTGTAAGAAAAAGGAAACATAGAGATCTACATTATTTGTTGTTTCACCCACTTAGGGTTCCTTCAGGCAGGCTATTAAGGAAAAATACTTCCATGTTGGAATTTATGACAACTTAGACACAAGATGGGCCACACTACAATAGGAAAGGGACCAAACAGTGTCAGAGTTCACCAATGTCTTCCATACCTTACACACCAAGATAGGTATATAAGAATCTGAATGACATATAGTGATAAATTAATGCAGCGATTTTCATAGAAACATCCAGATAGAAATGGAGTTTTTTGAAATCTCATCCTTGGGCACAGCCTATTGATATGTTGTCAAAATTGAGCACAATATTAAATAGAAGATGCAGAAGTTTGGATATGCAAACCCCTCATAGAAGAAGCAGGGAAAAGACGACCCCAACCCATAGAAAAAAGGGCAGAGAAAGGATGGACAACCTCAAGAAAATTTCAGGGACCTAACCCCTCACGTAACTAGAATAATATATTTCCATGTAGTAAAGGTCAATATTAGTAAGGCCTAGCTGTTAAGCCCTAATATTGGCTCATTACCCCTTAATTGGGGCATATTAGATTAGTAATGTTATTTTATTTATGTCGGCTTTAGGCCATGAGTTGTAAATTAGATTAGTAATGTTATTTTATTTATGTTGGCTTTAGGCCATTAGTTGTAATTATACCTCCTAGTCTCCTATATATACCAAGGAGACATTTTCATTTTGAATCAT
>JZKD02S1714098.1:456110-470721 GCA_000966675.3 Picea glauca
TATATACCAAGGAGACATTTTCATTTTGAATCATCTTGTACTTGAACATTTAAGTGGGGTAAAAGGAGGTTGCCCCCTCGAAGAGGCTTATTATCTGAAATTATCTCGTTTTCAAAGCGTTGAGTACTTTTCCTGAGGTTTTTCTATGCTATATTGATGTTTGGTTCTTAACACTAGCAATAAGGAAGAATAAGTCCAATGTAAGAAGACCTATTAGAATATTCCTCTTCTAGAAGGATATTCCTCTAGATGGTTCTTTTGATAGAAATATTTAGTATAAATAGGAGTCGAGACTATGCGAACATTTGTCTTGGATATTATTGTAATAGCTCTGCTAGAGGTTGCCCCCTCAAAGAGGAAAGTGAACATTTCTCTCAGTAATCAAAGTTCTCTTCTCGTGTTATTTTGGTATTATTCTGGTATTATTTTTGGTGTTATTATGGTGTTGTTATGTTTATATTGTTGTTCATATTCCATTTCTAGATATTTATTTCAGTTATGCATACTTTTTTATATCTGGAATATTACAAGTGGTATCAGAGCACCTTCCTCAATAGAAAATTGTCGGTTAATTTTTTTTTTTTAGGGTAGAGACGTATTCCAATGTCTTTAATCTACAGAGATTTTCCGTTACATGAATAAACCCATGGTTGGGGATTCATACACGTAGGAAATAGAAGTGGTACTTAAGCACAAATTTGTTGGCCACCCTTGTAACCCTTGTTGGTACCCCTTTGAGTGGTAGTGCATTAGACAATGCATGTATATGGATCGGCCTAGATATGGATTGACCTAACTATTATAGTGCCACCGAAAACAACTCTCAAGAAGATACTCTCTAGTACCTGGGTAGTGGGGTAGTACGGATAAGGGCACGGTCTAGCCTCCTTAGTTAGTGCCTTGAGATATTGGGCTGAGTAATGATGTTGGAACCTGCACATATATCATAAAGCTATAGAACAGGGAAAAAACTTGTATGTAGAACCCTTGAATACCTAACCATTGGGACATAAACAAAAATAGAACAAACAATACCTATTGCGGCACAACTGTGTCTCCTACATTCGAGTTGCAAAATTACTACACATTTCTTCCTGTTAAGAATTTGGGAATTTCATCATTCCAGTATTCTTCAAATTGGAGTATAACTCCACAGGAGTTAAAAAAAAAGTCTGGATCCTGTTGGCACCATTATTTGAGACCTATTCCATTGGATTTCTCTCTTCTCCCTTATCATAGTCATACCTATCATTTTTTAGCAATGTTTTTTTCTTGTGGACCCAACCCATTTCAAACACCCTTATTTGGGCTTTAGCCCATTGGATTCAACTCGTCTCCCTAATCATTGTGATACACTTCACCCATACCCCATTTTCTTCTATGGTTCCACCTACCCCTTTTCTTGTTACCTCGTCATCATGGTCCATACCCATATCCAAGATTTGGAAGCTCGCTTCACTAACTTGCACTCTAATATCACATAAACCCAACAAGAAGTGTGAAAACGCAGTGCCAATATTGTCACCATCAATCATAGGATGCATTCCTCCATTGTCTCCTAAATAACAGAACTCAAACAAGAACTCAAACAAGATCTCAAACAAGACATTACTACCCATATTGAATATGTCACTACGATGATATGCACCAAGCTACATATCTCTACAGATCTTCCCTTATCTAACCCACCTTTGAATACCAAAGTTGAAACTTCTTCTCATTCCCATAATTTTCAGCCCTATCACTTTCAGCGTGACCTACACCTTCTGTGTGTGGATGTGACCAAATTTGATGGATCAGATCCCACTAGCTGGGTAAATCAAATGGAACATCATTTCTCTTTGTATGGAATTACGAATGATTTGGCCAAAATCCAGTAAGGTGTTCTCCATCTAGATCAAGAAAGTTTCCAATGGTGGCAATGGAAAAAAAAAATGCACACCAAGGGTATGTGGCTTGGACACACTTTGTGGTAAATATTTATGAATGCTTTGACATTGACACCAACCATTTATTTTGTTTGGCAAAGTTTAAACTATATGGCATAGTGGAAGACTATATAGCTTCTTTTGAGGGACTGTCATTTCATATAGAGGGAATCTCTTATGCTTTTCTCTGAGAATGTTTTATCAGTGGCCTTAAGGATGAGATTCATGCTCATGTCCTCATGGGTCGACCTCAGAGTTGGGTGGACACTAATAAAATATCCAAGGAAGCACAACAGGTTGTCTCTTCTCAAAACCGTAAACCCTCCTTTATTCCTCACAGTAAACTAGTAACCCCCACTCCTCCTTCTACTCCACTAAGATCCAGAAATTGACTAGGGATGAAATGGATAAACGCCAACTCAAAGGCCTTTGTTATAATTGTGATGACAAATATTTTCTGGAACACAAGTTTAAGGAACAAAATCTTTTTATGGCCATCTCGGAGGATGTTTCAAAAGATGATGTTGAAGCTCCCCTTGTGTCTGTGTCACCTTAACCCACTGACATAACCCCTCCCTCAGACCCTCCTGAAGTAGAACCAGTCATTTTCCTAAATTCTTTCACTGGCTTCTCTGCTCCCCAAAACCTCAAGCTAATTGGTTACATCAAGCATAGGAAGCTCATCATTCTTGTTTATAGTGGAATAACCCATAATTGTATTCATCATTGCATTTCCCAAGAAACTAATTGCTATAATTGTGCAGTTAATAATTTCCAAATTGTGATTTCCAATGGTGGGTCCATGAAATGTGGAGGGCATTGTGAAAATTTGTGTCTCCAAATTGGTGAATACCACCTGAAATATCATATGTTTTCTATTGACATGGGAGGTTGTGACATTATGTTGGGTGAAAAATGTTTAAGGACTTTGGGTCCCATTCTCATGGATTTTAAGGAATTAACCATGCAATTCGACCAGGAGGCCCAACAATATAAGTTCCAAGGCATCACCGCCAGTTCCCCGATAATCATTAGTTCCCATCGCATGGAAAATATGCTCAAAAAAGGTCATTATGGCATTATTTCCCAACTCCATGCCATACAAGCAACTGAGACACCCTCGGTGCCGCAGGACCTCCAATCCATCCTCTCTAAACATCAAGTGTTTTTTTCCACTACCTAGGGAATTCCTCCTTCCCGTGGTTTTCATGATCATTCCATTCCCTTTGTCTTAGAAATCCTTCCTCCCAGTATATGTCCCTATCGTCACCCCTTTTCCCAAAAAAAAAAAATTGAGAAAATTGTTCAAGACCTAGTCATCGCATGTGTTATTCTCCCTAGTACGAGCCCCTAATATTCACTTGTGTTCATGGCCCTTAAGAAATAAGGTTCTTGGTGCTTGTGTCATGTTGGCACGGGGGCAGGCCCAGGGTTCAATGCTTCAACAATGCACCAACAAAACTCTTAATACCATCCCTTTCGGCAACACCTGCAAAGCAAACAAAGTCTCACCCGAGGTAGACGCAAGGTGGGTTACAGAGCTCAAGTTTTTGTAACCAATATGGGACACATATTTGTGATTATAACACCTCACAGAGTACTTAGGGATAACACACATTCATTCATTATATTTATTCACATCGCATATCAAACCCTAAGTACAAATTGATGTGGTAACAATGACAAAGTATACATCCCACTTAGCATCAAAAGTTAGATCTAACACATTCAACATTAAAAAAGCACTAAGAATTCATAGATATATCTATCATTCATGATAATCAGTGCACCAATCATATCTACAACATAAATGTGATCACACAAAGAAAACCATCAACACATGATATATGTGGTTCACCCCAGTGTGGGGCAATGTCCACCAACTTCTTCTTCTTCTTTGTTAGTCTTCAATCTCTTACATTCCTCTGCTTCTGTGCACCAAGCCACAGATCCAAGCTTCGCACCGTACAGGTGATCTGCATGTTGTGCACCAGATCTACCTTCCAAAAATCATGTCAATTCATAGAGCCAACTCCTCTATGAGGCACAGAGCCTTACATACACATTCTTTTGCACAAAGAAACTCAAAACTACTTGCCTCTTGCACTTAGCTAGACACTACTTACTTCGTTATTTCTACCTTACAATCTTTTATTATTTATACTTTTACCTTCCTTACAAAAAGGCCTAATCATGGATAACCCCATGGGATAACATCCCATAACCCATTACATAAACCCTAATGAACCCCTTGTTGGGTGCACAAAACAAGTGATATCTCGCGATCTCCGCTCCGCCTGGGCGCTCCATCTTCAAACAACCTGTCGATGTCCAAAAATTGGTCAATCCTGACCAATGTTTCCTTAAAACTTGGTCGAGGGCCAACATGCACCCAACACTCACTTGTGACGCGTCCTGAGTCACTCGGATTTGGGCAGTGCTCCTTTGAAGGCCTCGAGATTAGCTCAAGCTGCCTTGACTTATTTCTTCACCTGAGCTTCCAGCTCAGCAAACTCCTGGATCATTTTCTCTATAACAAGCCCTTCCAGGAGTTGTTCAAATGTCACAACCACTTGGTCTAGCTGTGAAACTTGTCCTTCGATCACAGGATTCCTCCTGCACTGGTTGTATCCTCTCTGTGACTTCCACAACTCTGCCCTAGATGGAAATAATCTGTTGTTGGGCTGGGCATTGTTATTGTGATCTCTTCATTATCTCGACTGTAGTGAGTGACTTCATCTATGCTTGAACTATCAATGCCTGTTGTAGCTTCACTTCCAACTTCCTAAGTTCTGGGTCTTTCATGAGGCATTTGTAGGTCTGCACACTTATGTTTCTTAGCTTCTTTCATTCTAAGGTGAGGACTTTGATCCTTTCCACTGCGCACTTAGTGGCTTACTCCCTCTGGTCATGCACTTCCTATGAAGTGTTAGTTACTGCTTGAAGCTATTGGATGGCCTCAGCAAGCTTCATCACTTTAACCTCAACTACCTCATGTTCCTCCTATGCCAATATTGGCACAAAGCGAAGTGATTTTCTCACCACTTCCTTGACTATAGTCTTCTCTATGAGAAACTAGTATTTTTCCCTGTATATCTTCTCTTTGTCCTCCTCGAGAATAACCTGAAACTAATCCCTCTCATTCTCATAAGAGGTTCCAAAGTACTGCACAACTTAGAGTTGCTCCAAGATATCCTCGCTTTCTTTCTTTAGTGATTCTATAGCCTGTTCCTTTTCTTCTTGGACTCACTAAAGTTGAGCCTCTGTTGTATCTACCAATCTTCAAAGTTGGGATGGTTCATCCCCCAACTCTGTAGTCTCTGATGAGGAGGGCACAATAGGTACTGCGCAGCTAACTTGAATAGATCATTGTATCTCCTTCAGCTCCTTCTCAAATCTTACATACAACTCTTCTTTCTTCGTCCCATATCTTTGTAAGAGGTCCTCGGACACATCCTCCATCGCTCCACGGACTAGACTGATGTCATCCTCCGTGAACATAGCCTCTACCCGGGGCTTACTGGTGCGAGTCTTATTTCTTGCTAAAGGTTTCTGTGGAGAAATGTTCCTCTTATTTGATGTTTATTTCTCGATAGGGGAGTCCTTTGGTGGTGTAGCCTCACCTTCTCCTTGATTTTATACTTCTTCCCCTCTTCCTTGATTTACCTTGTCTCCTCCTCCTCCTACGGGCGAGTCATGTCTACTTTCTTTTGATGCGATGTCCTCCTCATCAGTGTCTATGTTTTGTACTTCCTCCTTTTTAATTTTACCCTTCGCATTCATCTGTCTGACATGATCGGCCCAAGTGATCAAGGGGATTCCTATGATTTCAGGGTCGGAGAGTTTTTCATCATCAACCAGTACAAGGACCTTTATCAGCCACTCCTTCATGATTTGTTCCATATCTTTGTCTGTCAGCTTATAATACGATTGTGATTGTTCCTTTCTCTCATCCCTTCATGCAATGATATAAATGAAGTGTCGATCTGCACAAAACTTAGCCAACAGTCTGTATTGGTGCAATGTTCGCGGAGTCATGCGTGGGAACGACTCAATAGAAACCTTCAACTAGTGATAGTAGGTGTGGAACACTGCTTTCGACTGCCACTTCTTTGACATGTCATTCATGTACCATAAAGTCGAGAACTTCATGGCCAATGGCTCCAAAGGTTCAATCTCTAGGAAGGCAGGTCCTTCCAGCATTTTCCAAGCGACAAATGCGATCATCAAAGAAACCAACTGAAATGGAACTCGTATCCTTGGTCCTGCGCTTCGTGACAGTCTTTCTCGAGCTCATTGACGAGGTAGCTCGCCCAATTTATTTGAATATCCTCCATGCATTTCCCTACAAGGTCCACCACGAACCCGGTGACTTGCATGAGGTGGTTCTTTTTAACGATCTTTCTAACTATGAGCTGACAAGCTAGGCACACTACACCATCCTGGATGGAGGTTACCTTGTAGCCTCACTGTCCCTTCTCAACCTCGTCATATGCTTCATTAATGTTCTTTTCCAGGGAGAGATTTGAGGTCTTCCCTGGGTATAACTGTTGAGGGTCGAGTCCCTGCATGCTCAGTCCTATGATCAGGTGGATCAACGTTGGATCCACAGTAATGTGCCTGTCAATCCACAAGTATCCTCCATGATAGCATGACAAGAGGAGTTTAATGCAAGTGTTAACCTCCTGATGTGGGCCAAAGTGAGGGATATTCATGACATTAAATATCGTGGACTATGCGAGCTCTTTAATCCACGACTGGGAGACGATGCAAGGATTATTTCTAGTCGTCTTCATCAAATATCTATGAGGTGCAAGCATCACGTAGTTCTTTCTGTCACCAAGGTTGAAATCAATGTTCTTCAATGCTTAGATCTGTCCCAACAAGCTTCCCTCTACGTGTATCCCTTTCGGGATGTACACAGTGATCAATGTATACTCGAAGTCCCATGGAATGCTATCTTAGTTAACCATGCCTGCCAAAGGTGAGATGTAATCAGGTAAGATTGAAGGGATCTGCTTCGCATTATCCATATCATCGTGATGCTTACTTCTCTTCTCAGTCGCAAGGTTAGTACGGCCCGAACATCATCTAGCCAAGGGGGAAGCCTGCAGTCCCTTGGTCGACAACACTTTTATTCCCTCAGACATGGCTTTATCAACCATAAAATTCTTTAGAACCTCTTTGACATATTTCTCCAGCTCAGTGCACTGGGTCGACATTCTCACTATTAAAAAATAAGTCGGCGTAGGTAAACAGATAGCGGGGTAAACAAAATATGGTGATGTCTAATGGCATAGATCGGCACACACAATCACTTCTCTGTTATCTCAGATAATCACAGGTAGCAAAAAGTTGTCCCGACGTAGCATCCGATGGGTTAAATAACTGAGCGTTGTAACAGATTCCTCCAATGGAAAAGAATGCCTCCATTAATGTGAATATTTTCGTTAGGTCATGGTCTCAATGTCCCAAACACGGTCTAGTCACCCATAAATGTGTTTCCTAACCATTCTGGGGAATCGTTATGATGGTTGGGGCGCATCAAATGATCATATATCTTCGCCAAGGTGAAGTCCCATTCTGCGTGGTTTTGTTGTTCCAGCAAGGTTCTAAGCCTACATGTCTGCCTCCTGCAAATTCTTCTCTGTCACTTCCTGTAATTTTTCTAACTTGTATTTCTTCTTACTGATATTCCTTGCCTTCTTTCCTATGATTGGAGTCCCTCCAACTGTTTCTAGATTTCTTTTTCCATTCTTATTCTTATCTTTTTCTAGTGTAGTAGCTTCACATTGTTGATGTGTTTTCCTAGGGTTTAAAGGTAATACCTCTTCTCTTATTAACTCTAGTGTGGGTATTCTTCTTTCTTGGATGGATAGGTCCCTCAAACTTTCTTGTGTTGTTTTAACTTCGATAGCTAATTCTCTTGTGTTTTATTACTTCGAATCAACTTCTCATTCTTCCATTAGAGGCTCTATTCTTCTAGCTATGGAATCCCTTAGTTCTTTTTCTTTTTTTTGTAGGTTCTTCCTCTGCTTTCCTTCTGATATGATCCTTCTTGATCCAAGTCTTTCCTAACAAAAGTGAAAAAGGGGTGTTGTTCTCAACAAACCTAATAACTTCAAATTCTTCTTGATTCGATGTTCCATGGATGGTAACACACACATTAGTAATTCTTCCACATACGGTTATCATATTTCCTTTAAAAAAGCCTATCCTACCCAGTGAAGGTACCACAGTAGGCTTTCCCAAAATTTCCCAAGTTCTTTCTGACATAATATTCACTTGTGTCTCCTCATCTAGGACACAGTCTATGTCGAAGTCTCCTATTCTTGTACTTATTTGTTGTTTTTCTTTCAAGATCTCCGATAAACTAAAATCTTTGTGATCATCCATTACTTATTTTAACTGTACTAACACAGTCTGAGCTTTCTCTGATTCTTTCACTTTATGATTCTCTAATATTCTCTTATTCTCTTGACTCATGTTCATTTGTTCAACTTTATCAATCATCTTTGGACAGTCCTCAACTTCATGACCAACAACTTTACAATAGAGACAAATAGGACCTGCACCAGGGCATTCCTTAGCAAGATGTCCTGGTCTTGTGAAGTTATAACATAATGTCTATCCTCTCTTTCTCTTGTATGTTCCCCAATGTCTTTTGTACTATGCACTAGGATCATAATGTTGGACCTGCAATATGCAAAAATTATTTATAGGTTCCTGCATCCACTTATTAGTCCAAAAATTATTTATATGGATAGGAGTAACATATATTTCTCTATTCCTATCAAATTTATTCAGATCAACTCTTTCTTCTAATTGTACCCTAGATTTCAAACTAGGAAAAAATCTATCAAACATATATAGATTCATGATTTTGAAACAAAAAATTCCACTTATATTACTCTATCTAAGAAAAAATCTTTACCTCTTTTAATATAGTACCTCTTTTTCTTCACATCATGTTTCTTTCTTAGCACAGAGCTTCGCAATTCAGGTAGAACATTGCACCCTACAACAACATATCTATGCACAAAGCTTCTCTTTTCTTTCAATTCCCAACAATCATAGTTTCAGGTCCTGGCAACGGAACCATTTGTTGGCACATGGGCAAACCCAGGGTTCAACACTTCAGCAACACCTGCAAAGCAGGTGACGTCTCACCCAAGCTAGAGGTAGGGGGGTTACAAGAATCAAGTGTATGTAACCAATCCGGGACATAGATCTATGATTATAACACCTCACAGAGTACTTAGGGATAACACACATTCATTCATTAGTTTTATTCACATCATAGATCAAACCCTAAATACATATCGACACAGAAAAAATGACAAAGTATACATCACACTTAGCATCAGAAGTTAGATCTAACACATTCAACATAGACAAACCACTAAGCATTCATAGATCTTTATATCATTCATGATAATCAATGCACTAAGAATATCTACAACATAAATGTCATAACACAAATAAAACCATCAACACATGATATACGTGGTTCAACCCAATGTGGGGATACATCCACCAACTGCTTCTTCTTCTTTTTTAGTCTTCAATCTCTTACATTCCTCTGCTCTTTTGCACTAGGTCACAGAGCCAAGCTTCACACCGAACATGTGATATGTGCATTGCGCATTAGATCCACCTTCCCAAAATTAGGTCAAGGCACAGATCCAACTCCTGTATGAGGCACAGAGCCTTACATACATAGTCTATTTCACAAAGCAAATCATAACTACTTTCCTCTTGCACTTAGCTAGACACTACTTACTTCTCTATTTCTACCTTGCAATCTTTTCTTATTTATACTTTTACATTCCTTACAAAAATTCCTAGTCATGGATAACCCCATGGGCCAACATCCCATAACCCATTACATAAACCCTATTGAACCCCTTGCCGGGTCCACAAAACAAGTGAGATCCCGCGATCTCCGCTCCACCTGGGCTCTCCATCTTCGACCATGGATATTTGGTGCCCTTATCTATTGGGGAAATGCTTCCAAATTAAGACATATCATCAAAGCCTCAAGTATTTTTTGGAATAATTCCTTTCCTCCCCAGAGAAAAAAATGGGTGACTGAGATCTTTGGATATGATTATGAGATCATTTAAAAGAAAGGAAAATACAATGTGGTTGCTAATGCACTTTCTAGAAAATATGAAGATGAAGGGTCCCTTTTTTCTCTCTCCTTCATTGTACTAGATTGGCTCCAAGTTGTTCGCCAGGAATGGCTACACAATCCTAAAAGTTTGCATCTGATACAACAATTGAAGTCCAATTCTCCAGTTTCCCTAGGGTACTCTTGGCTTAATGATCAGCTTCAATACAAAGGCTATTTGTATTTAAGTAATCACTCAAAACTTAAATCCACGATACTTTCTGAGCTTCATGCTACACCCACAACTGGGCACTCTCAGTTTACCAAAACCTATGACAGGGTAAAATGTTATTTTTTATTGGATGGTATGAAATAGGACGTTCATAATTTTTTGGTTGAATGTGATGTGTATCAACACAACAAGGGAGAAATAGTCAAATCTCCTGGCACACTACAACCGATTCTGATTCCACCTGCTATTTGGCGGGATACCTCTAATGGATTTTATTGTAGCCTTACCTAAATCGAGATATAAATCAGTCATCATGGTGGTATTTGATCGTATTTCCAAGTATGTTTATTGATGTGCTCTTCAACACCCATTTACAACATCCACTGTCGCTCAATGTTTCATGGATTAGGTCTTCAAGCTTCATGGCATGCCACATTCTATTGTCTCTGATCGTGACCCAAATTTCACCAACAATTTTTGGAAAGAAATGTTCAAGCTACAAGGCACCCAATTGCATCTCAACACAACTTATCATCCCCATACTAATGGTCAAACTGAAATTGTGAACAAGTTTTTGTAAACTTATTTGAGGTGTTTTGCATTGGAAAGGAAAAATCATTGGGCTCAATGGTTACCACTAATTGAATGGTGGTACAACACTTCGTACCATACAACTACCCGCGTCACTCATTTTGAAGTGGTATGTGGAAAAAATCCACCTTCAGTTCTCTCATATTTTCTAGGTGTATTGAATGTCCAAGTGGTTGAGCAAACACTTATAGTTCGAGAGGCTATTATTCGTACCCTCAAAGAGAATTTGGTCATGGCCCAGAATCGCATGAAGCAACAAGCAGATCAAGGTTGCTCTGAACGTCAATTTGCAGAAGGAGATTAGGTACTTCTTCGACTGCAACCCTACAACCCAAATTCCCTCAAGGATTACCATTGTCATAAACTGGAACCCAAATTTTATGGTCCTGATATTGTTCTCAATCCTATGGGACAGGTGGCATATCAGTTAGATTTTCCTAGTCATTCTAATATCCATCGTGTTTTTCATGTTTCCTGCTTAAATAAGGTGATTGGAACTAAGTGTCAAACTCAAACCAACCTTCTCGATTTGGATGAAGAAGGATCCATTTGGATACAACCACATGACGTTTTGGACCAGCATGAACGTCGTCTCCGTCAATGAACCATCAAGGAACTGTTAGTACAGTGGAAAGATACAACTCCAACAAATGCCACTTGGGAACCAACTACCATTCTACAACAACTGCCCCATATCAAGACTTGAGGACAAGGATATTTTTAAGGGGGAGGACATGTTAGGGACCTAACCCCCCACGTAGGTAGAATAATATATTTCCATGTAATAAATGTCAATATTAATAATGCCTAGCAATAAGGAAGAATAAGTCTAATGTAAGAAGAGCTAATAGAAGCTTCTGCTTCTAGAAGGGTCTTCCTCTAGATGGTTCTTTTGATAGACATATTTAGTATAAATAGGAGTCAAGGGTATGAGAACTTTTGTCTTGGATATTATTTAAATATAGATCTACTCTGGTGTAGGTTGCCTCCTCGAAGAGGCAAGTGAACATTGCTCTCAGTAATCAAAGTTCTCTTTCTAGTATTATTCTAGTATCATTTTGGTCTTATTGTGGTGTTGTTATGGTTATATTGTTGTTCATCTTCCATTTCTAGCTATTTATTTCTATTTTGCATACTTTTCTATATCTAGAATATTACAAGAGTTGAACCTGCAGTGGAGAGATCAAAGGCCAATCCTTTGAAAAGTGTTATGAGGAAAATATCTCTATGGCTAGGGGTAAACCACAAAATATGTAAATGACTGCAGAAATCAACTCTAATCTCAGGTATGCTATATAAACATATGTGCTAGTAAGAAAATATAAAAGGCCTACCTCATCCTGACATTCGATGAAGTCCATCGTTGAGCACTTGAATCAAAGCAATACACCTACAACATGTCCTCAACAACCAAGAAGCGCAAGAATATGGTGATAATATATAATTTTAGAACATTCAATAACATAAGCCATCAAAATTCATAAAAAATATGCCCATGGAATAACAATTCAAATATTTGCAAAATATTAATTGGAGAGGAAAAGAGAATTTCTATTAAAATGTAATCAACAAAAGTGAATGAATTACAAACTTCCACATTGACATGGTTCGGAACTGATAAACTAATTCCCTTCTAGTTGGGCCTCCAGCACTTCAATCCTCCACAAAAGGAAAGCTCATATAAGACAGACAATGAGGTTCTCAATCAAGTAGGGAAGAGCTTGGGGGTTGAACAATGTGTTCAAACTTAAAAGGACAAAGGGTTGCAGACTCAATATGAAGTGAATAATTTCTCCAGAGTAACTTTGCTCTCAAAGTTGAATTCTTCTCCTCTTTTCCATAGCTCATATTTTTCCCATTTATAGTCTTCAAGTGGAACTGAATGGCCGATTCAAAACATTTCCAATATATGGAAGGTCAAGGATCATGGATCAAGTGACATGACATGGAAACCCAACACAATTTTTTAATTTTGAGCACAAAACCTGATGTATGCGGGTTGTGGTGGTGCAATTTGCGTACAAGCATGTTGTACAATAGGTAGGGAGTGTATATGTGGAAAAATAATGTTTTTAGATCTGATATTTGCAAAAAGGGACTTCAAGTCTACATAGGGAAATGGAAAAAGAACCTTTGTGCAAGTTTGCATAGGGTGAGGAAAATATTTCTATAACAGATTCCCCCTAATGTGTGAGGTCATAGGAGTATATGTGATGGTTGAAATACATTATAATACCCATAAGTGGACTAATGGGGAACCAACTGGAAGAACTAGCTACTCATGAGACTATTACAATCTGAACTGACTTTGCACACATGGAAGCCAATTTGAATTACACTGCAGATCCATGTGAAAATATACCAAAAAACTGTCCATGGCCATGAATAGGAAATACAAAAGTGGCTACATTCCAAAGGCTATCATAGTCACGAACAAGGCCTAGTAAAACCAGTAAAAAATTCAATTTGAATATATTTGTATACAGTGGAGTAAAATATGATCTCCCATGATCACTAAAGTCACATAGGTATAGGTCCAATGAAAGGTAGCAACAAATCAGGAAAGTTGAAACTATGAACTGATGTCTTCAAGTCTTCTACATAATCCGCCAAAGGTGCAAGTCTACATCATGTGAATAAAGGAGTTGAGGTCGAACACAATGAGACCTCACTTCATTACTGATCATTGAAGTATATCGTTAAAAAACGTGAGACAACCTACCAATAATGAAAGTAGGTATCAAGTCACCAAGTACATTATTACAAGTGTGAATATAGGTTTTGGGGTTGAACAGTTGAAGAATCCATTGATCAAGAAACATTGATGTATTCCCAACTATTGATGGTGAGAGAACCTGCCACTAATGACTACAAGCCTCTAGGTACTCATAGGACTATATATTTCGTCTCCATAATAGATGAGTTGAAGTCGATGAAAAGAGACCCACTGAAAGGAGAGAATTAAGGAATCTCTCATCATTCAACACGAGGTACAAAGCAATATCTTGATAATTTGGAGGAAATCGGATGAATAACA
Source organism: Picea glauca (assembly GCA_000966675.3). NCBI lineage: Eukaryota > Viridiplantae > Streptophyta > Pinopsida > Pinales > Pinaceae > Picea > Picea glauca. The sequence goes on from JZKD02S1714098.1 coordinate 470,012, forward strand.
TGTTCATGAATCAATGACCATGTGTGTCTTTCATGTGTGCCAAATGCAAGTGGTACACAAAAAGACCCTCTGAATAATTGTCAATAAGGAAAATTGTTGACAAAGTTGAGGAAACCACTAATAAGGCTAATGGCATAAGGGACCAATGTGTGAATAGATGTATTGTCCTCGAACATAAGGGAAACCACCTAGTCAGCGACCAATGATGAAATGTCAACTTCTTAGGTCAAGGCTACCTACTAATGAGGGAACTAGCACTAGAGTGCGCAATAGGAATAGGAATTCATGTGATTTTGAAAGACATTGAGGGTATGGTCGACATGAAAAGTCAAGAGTTCTGAGGAATGGCTGACACAAGTTTATAGACATCCCTTGAACAAGAGCATGAGACATATGGAAAACTCCGGAAGCATAGAATCAATGATGAAACTTTGAGATGCGGGAGGAATCAATCAAACTCTCCATGGGGACTGGAATAGTAACTAGTTAGGGGAGTAAACTCTCTATAACAAGCTCAGCTTCCTAAGGTCATGCTAAACCTAAAATTTTGACGAAAAGTGGATTAAAAAAATTTGTGCTATGTTCAAAGGTGACATGACTGTTATCCACATTTTTGGTTATCGAGATGATGACATGATAATGACATGGTGATAGAAGATCTAACTCTTCATTAAGATCATTTTCATGAAGAAAGTTACATTTATCAGCTT
>JZKD02S1714098.1:474547-510716 GCA_000966675.3 Picea glauca
ATTTGTTGGTCTTCAAAAGAGAGCTAATAACTCTTCAAATTCACCTCCTCAAGAAGGCGATAAAGGTGAATGTTCAAGAACTTTTGTTGCAAGTTCAATCCCTCAAGCATGCAAATTATGTGTTCAAGATGAATGCAAATGTGTGAAACAAGAGAGTTGTGACAACCATGAGGAAAAGAACACTATTGTTGGTCTTCAAAAGAGAGCTAGTAACTCTTCAAATTTGCCTCCTCAAGAAGGCGATAAAGGTGAATGTTCAAGGTATATTTCTGCCTATAATTCAGTTGCTTTTGATTATGTTAAGCATGGTAAATTTGCATGTAAAAATGGAAGAAAAATTCCATGTACATATTGTGGTTTAGATAACCATCATGTTTCAAGATGTTGGAAAAGATTGACCACATTCAGGAAACTTTCCAAGCAAAGGAAACATGAAAAGAAGAAGCAAAAAATTTGCACTCATTGCCAGAAGAGGGGTCATCTCATTGACCAATGTTGGACATTGCATCCAATTACCCATCCAAAACACCAAGAAGCAAATGGATAAAGAGACTGGCAAGAATGGAAGAGGAGATTCCATCATTGATGTGAGTCAAGATGATTCACAAGAAGACTATTTTCAGCAGAAAAAGTCACCATTGAAATGGCTTGGTAAGAAATGGTTGGATTTCTTGAACAAGTAAGGATTTCATTTTTCTATTTGTAGATGCACTTTTCAGCCTTATGGATGCATTTATGTTGAAAGCATGATAAGTTGCAGTAGTTTATCACAGCTTATATGATGCAAGTTTGCATATGAATGCCATTCTTTTGAAGGTATTCTTGTTGTTGCACAACTTCACCAGGAGGATGTAAAAGAGGGGTATGCTACTCACTTATTGCAGCCATTTAGCTTTTCATTTCCAGCTCTTATGTACCCACATGTTTTTGGGTTTATGTACTTATGTTTGTACTCAAAGAAGAGTTGAAGAGCTATGCACATGCATGTGATTTTGTATGTGTAAACAGTGAACTTGATGATAGTTTCACTATGAGTGACTCATGAATGTACCATGGTTGTGTATCATGAATGTAGACTTTTGGAATGTCGATATGTTTCAAATGAGTCTCTACTGGTGTCAATGTTGTCTTGACGACTATGTTGTGTCGATCATGTTTTTCGACTTATGTTTAGTCGATGGTGTTTGTCAGCTTGTAAGTCGATTTTGAGTACACCAAGATGCAGGAAAACGCCATGTGCTTTGATGAAGTACAAGATGTGACTGCTTTCTTGAAGAGCAAAAAGACTTTGTTGGCATCATTTTTCAGTCTTGTATAAAAGTTGTTTTCAAGATTGATGGTTTTCTTGGTTTGTGACAAGATGCCACAGGAAAAAAATTTACAGCCATTGTAGAACGGATTGTGTTGATACCAAAGAGTTCACAAGAGGGACTTGATTCTCAGTGGGAAGGTTAGCATATTTCCAAGCACAAAGAGAATAGTGGGTCAGTAGCAGCCAGAGAACAGTGGTTGAGGGACATAGCCAGTTGTAGTGCAAGGCATGTCAAGGTACTCAGGTGATTGTCAAAAAGACTTTTCAAGTAGAATCAGTTGATGGAGCTTGGAAGAAGAATAGTATTGAATCTCAGACAGATAATCATCATCTTTTGTGGGTCCAAAATCCTTTCAGTGGGAAGGCGTGATCAGAATCTAGACCAGGGGTCAAATTTTAGCCCAAAGATAAAAGTGTTTAGAATATCTTCAAAAAAAACAAGAGCATAGGCCTCATCGTCATGAACCCAACGCACTTCAAATGGGGTCAAACAGACATTGTATGAGTGAGATATCGTGATCTATTTGATTTGCCAAACATGCAAAAAAAATGTTGATTGTACAATCCATACAGTCCGTATAGGTGATGACGTTGCATGCCCGTACATGATGATGCGGCAGGGTATGAATCACACATGGCAGGTGACATGGCATGATGTTGAGTTGGTAGATGACATGTCAAGAGTTGATTTGGAAAACGCATGGACGAATGGAGGTGAGACACGTGGCATTTTTTTCCAATGGTATGGTGCCATGTGGCCCAGGCATGGGCTGCCACGTGGCACCTTATTGTTTTGGTGTTTAAAAATTTAATGGAGTCTGTGGGATTCGAACCCCGGACCTCCATACACTATGCAAACGCTTTGACAAAGTCCGAACAACCAATGTGCCACAGAATTGTTGCTTACCATAACACATTGCAAATTGTATTTAAAGTTATGGTATGTTCATTTTGGCACGGGGGTCCGGGCTGGGGCTTAGCCCCTAGCCACCAGTTTTATACATGCCATATGACCCTTGCCACACAAAAATTTGCACAAGAGTTTAAATGGTCCCCCAAATCGCACGCCCGCCACTTGTCACACCCACAACTAACCTTGGAACGGGTGCCTAATTTTGCGTTGGGACGTGGCCACATGGCCCCCATGCGCCCAACACCTCCACATTTTCGGGCCTTAGTTTCGCTAACGGTGTGACAATTTTGCGCATTTCATGGGAATGGTGTGTGTGCTAGGTTTATTCATGGGAAACTCCCAGAAGCCAAGTTAGTCACACAAGAGGTGTGAATTGGCGAACTAGAGATAACAAGCTTGAAGGAGGAAAATGGCAGGAGGTCTATCTTCTTCATTTTTTGGCCAAATGAGGTGCCGTAAAATACCAGCTAGGGGTTTTTGGATGTTTTGAATCCATTGGAATAGTTTTAAAATCCATTTGGAGACTTCTTTGCAGTTTTTTCTACCTTGAATTTTCAGGAGCTCTAGGGAGCTTAGGGCCACCATTGATGGAGGTCATGCTTAGATGAGCCCAAGTCTGTTTTATGTGACTAAATAGTCATTTTTGACTAATTGTTATGCTCTTAACACATTGGGATAGGTTTCAGAGGAATTTGAGGACTTTTACAGGTGTTTTTTCCACAAGGAAGCTCAGGGAAGCTCAAGGCCACATGTAGAAGAGGTCATGCCCGGATGAGCCATGGTCCATTTTCAGAGTTTTCTGTCATTTTTGGGGTTTTTATGTATTGTGAACCCAATGGTACATTCAATAAATCCATTGGAGTTGAGAAACATCTTGTAAAATAATCTTTGAAAAACTAATCTCATAGAGCCTAGTCCATTGATGGAGGCTCAAGGAGATGTAGCTCAGTTAGGGGTGAACTCCTTTATCATCTTGTTATTATTGTGAGTTTGTTGGTGTATTTGATGCAATTTATGTTTGCTATGTATTTATTTAAACCACATATTTAACCTTACAAAGACCTCACACATAAACATTTAAAAGAAGCATAAACTCGACACATAAAACCTCTTGCACAACTAAGACATTGAGCAAGGTCCTGAAGTTTATTTTAATGGAGTAGAGGGTGCTTGCATAGCATAAAACGTTATCCCCCTATTTTCAGATCAAAGATCCACCTAGGGAAAAGGAATCCTAGACTAGGTTGAGGTTACAAAAAATTTCATAGTGCAACTCGAAGTATTCTCTCCAAGAGCCTACTTATGCCCACTACTTAGAGACTCTCATTCCCCACATGCATGTTCTACCCCGGTAATATGCACCTTCATTGTTCCATAGTCCATCGGCTACTCCACTTCCCTTTCAGGGTCTCAACAACAAGCCAGATCAGGAATTATCAGAGCTTTGTAGATGGTGTTGCACACTCTCTAGGAGAAAATTACTTTCCAGCAAACTCTCCAATAGCCTACTTACGCCCACTACTCACATACTCTCATTACCCACATGCCTATTCCACCCTGAGAATATGCACCTTCGTTGTTCCATAGTCCATCGACTACTCCATTTCCCTTTGAGGGTCTCGACAACAAGTCGGTTCAGGAATTCTCAGAGCTCTGTAGCTGGTGCTAGAATTTCTCTAGGAGAAAATGACTTCCCAGCAAAATATCTCACCTGGAGAGAGCTTCTCACATGCCTAAAAACCTTCCTCTTCAACCATGGGCCTAAAAACCCGCTTCCTCAACTAGCTTCAACTCAATTCCAACAAGTGAGGAAAATAGCAAGGCTCAATATAGCTCAGGGGATGGAAAAAACCACAATTTTGTAAGGCACAACAAGATTTTGGCAAGTACAAATACATTGTGCTTCATAGGAAAACATAGGTCAGCTTCACGAGTTACTGGTTTCATAGGTGTGTGAAATATGTAGGGGTCAACGACGGAGAAAAAACAAGTTAGCCGAAGGATGGGAGAATGGGAAGAGAAAACCCCCAATGAGCTAACTTTCCAGCTTTAACTGCATGCACCCAGGTCAACACTTGTATTCCTGGAGCTGCATGCACTCCATTTATCACTCGTTCCCTTTCCTAGGAATTTACGATAACTAGGTTTATTTTCCCCCCTTTAGTATTTTCATTTTCAAGAATATATTTTAATATTCCCTTGGGTTAATCCCTCTATCTTAGCCCCTCCTTCATAGCCTCTCAGTCCCATCCATTTCCCTACCTAGTGGAGCTTAGTCCCCCATTATGCTTTATCGTGGTTGGTCTAAACACAATTGTGTATTTATATTAAATATATGAGTATTTACACATATACAATAATAGGCTCATTGTCCATTGCATCTAGGCTCTCTGGCCTAATCATCACATAAGCCTCCTGAATTATTAAAACTCGGCTCACCATCGTATCAAACATGTTTACAATTCATAATTACAACCGGGGTTTTACCTGGGGATATTACAATCCCCTCCCATTATTTTTTCACTGTCCTCAGTGCAACATGTTTATACATATACAATTCAAAATTCTTCAAAAATCTCCAAGCTTTAGCTATTGGAAGCATGTTATCCACCTAGTGCTCTACTTTCAAGAACCAATTCTCATGTTCATATTGTAGTTGAAACTCAATTTATCTATTCCATAGAGCTGCTTCGGGAAAGAATTCAACTCATTGTTCCTTGTTAAATGGTTCACTTAAACCTCATTGAAATCATCAATTGGATGAAGATCCACGATGTTCCACCTAGCCTTAGATCTTAATATTGATAAACTCTCAGTAGGGATATGAATCCATATATGTAAATAGTCTACTCATACACATATTCATTCATAAGAAACATTAGAACATACATGCAATATATATACATGCAATTCTAATAAAATTATAACTTGTATACAAGATACAAAACATACAATCAATAGAGAATTGATACTTATCTTTTGATTGAGAAGACCTTCCACCCCTGAGAAGGGCTATGACTCCATTGAGCCAATGGCTTTCCATGATAGCCATAGTCCACAATCTATATCAAAATGGTCTATGGCAAGGTACCAAACCTCACTAGCACTCTAACCAACAATATCTCATTCCCCACATTCTTGTCCCACCCCAGGGGTGTACACCTTCACTGTCACAGAGTCCATCGGCCACTACAACTCCCTTTCCTTGGGCTTCAACAATAGGATGGAAAATAATTCTCATAGCACCATGGTTCCAGGAGTTCCAACTTCCCTCAAAGGTCTCAAGGTACCCTCTAGGCCTCATACTGGGGAACTTATCCCCACAATTCTCTCTCCAGGGCTCCATCCTTCTCCAAGGAAACCCAAGGAAAAGTGTACACACACTTAGATCCACCGGGGATTCACAAGGTAAGATCCATTGTCTTCAATCAACATCTTCCCCGAGCTACTCTTTGTAGTCAACATTCCAACTTTAATCAACATCATCTCATCTACATCACCCACATGCAGTTATCATGAGAAAACATAAAATAATTTATTTAGAAACTCAAATTTAGTTCAAAGGGAATTCATCTTTTTCCCTAAAACATGAAATTCTATTTCATAATTCTTCTTGGTTGTTTCCATATTATGAATGCAGCCTTCCTTGTGGTTTTCCACAGGCACCAAACTACATATCAGTTTTCCTACAATGCTTCATCTTGCATACAACCAACAAATTGTTAGTATTTCCTATACATCATAATTCAATTGCAATGTGTACAAAACCTTATGCAGTGATCTTAGAATTGCTTGCACCTAGAAATTCAATCACAATTAACCAAAAATTTAATAAAATAGAATTACTCATCATTCTATGCATATGCATGTTCACAGTAATATATGTAAGTTCATTACTTCTTTTTCTGAACAAGAAATTTTCTGTAGTCAATGCTTACATGACTACTTGAATTGCAACTTCCCTGTTGCAATTTATATCCACTCCTGAAATGTACTCAACTTCATGGGTTAACAAAATTTAAGCTATTAGTAACAATTATTCCCATGCCATAATATATATGCATGTACTTACAAAACACATTCCACAAATGCATTTAAGTATACAATTATATCACTTACCATGCATGAGTGTAATTCTCAATGCATATTTATTCAATGCACCTTGCATTGAATTACATAATTCTCTTTATCTCAATCATGTATTTCACCATCCATAAGTTGGAATTTTGGCCAATGTCTTGACACATTCCCCACACACTTCCTATTGTCTTCCCAATTAATTAGATGCCTTCCTTTTCGAACTGAACACTACACCAAGAATGTAATTTTTTGGTGTTCATTAGTATTAGTAGAAAGGTTGCATTCCAATTTTTATTTAGAGGTAGGAAGATTTCGGTACCTGTGTGGTTCATAACCTTTCCATATCCATACTTTTCCATATCCAACCATGTTATGGTCTCATACATGACTATCTTTAATTCCATTCATTCCTATAACAAATTCTTATATTTTATTTTCTTTGGTTATTACCTCATAACCAAATTAACATGACATTATACTATGTCAAAGTGTGCATTCAAAAGATAAATAACTTTGATAACTATAACATGCCTCTAGCCTTTACCACATCTAGTGGTATATTATTCATGTTAATGCATTCAAATAATACCATCCTGTGTATCATAAAAATTCAATTGTGGGAAAATTCTTACCTGAATTTCCTTCAGTAATTCTGCAATAAGAGTAATAAAAACTCATACCTCCATGACAGTCATTAATAAATTTTATGCTACTTGGATGGCTGATGACAATAGAAGCTTTCATGTTTTTTTTATCAGAATTATAACCAACACTTCAACTTTATGTTTCTTCCTTCCATATGCAACAACATCACCATCAACACTTGCAAAAATGCAAGCATTCTTTCCTCTTGCTAACCCAACAAGCCATAACATACTTTCTACCATAGAAATTGAAAAAACTTCTTTCTCCCTGTAAAAAATTTCCTTGTTGATCCCAGAAGTCTACAATTATTCCCGGATTCCTGGATTTTCTTGTGCTCTCATTGTAGTCAGTGTACATGATTAGTTCTGACCTGAGCACTTTCTAGCCAAATCACTCTTCGATACTTTTTCATTTATAGTCATGAACTAAGTTGATATTAACCTTCAACTTTCATTTATCCCTTGGATCCTACCATCCCAACTCGTACTTGGATGAATTAAATTCCAAACCAAGTTGTTTTATAGACTTTGGATTCTTCAACATCCAGATAATCTTGAGGAAAGAACTTTTGCAACCCTTTTCATGACTGAATAATTTATTACTTGAGGTTTTCTTGTACTCTTCTCTTCCCTTTTCCAACTAGCCTCAAACTTGACTTGCCTAGGCAATCTATAGCATATTGTAAGGATGCATATGTTCGTCCTTTTCTAGCTACATATAATAAGATGAAAATACTTCTTTCACCTTACCATCATAGCTTCAAGTGATACCTCCAAACTTGTGGGTTTTCATTCATGGATCTATATCACTTAAGATGACTTCTTGCCAGGAACCATCTCCTCTGCATTCAAAACCATGCTTAGAACCATTTTCTTCTTCCAATATCTTAGGATGTTCATGGACTTGACTCCATACAGGAGATTTTCCTTGTCGACTTTACATACTTGCCACCACATATTATGTTGATATTATTTTTCATCATTCCCCTATTACTTGGATCCCTCTAATCCAATCCGTTCATGACCCAATTATATTTCCAGTCATGCTCTCTAAGTAACCTTGGATAGTTAACACCAAATTCTTTCTTGAAGTAATTTGGTTTAGCCTTTCCATGACTAATCATATCAACACTGGTATTATCTTGATGAATTATTATTTTCTCCTGACTTCACCCATTTGATTTTTCAATCTGAATGGAAAAATCAACTCTTGTCATGCCATGTTTGATGACCTTCATGCTATGCTTCCATTGTGCACTTTGTTAGGAATAATGGAGGTGCTACCTCCAATATGTAGGATTGATCTTTGGAGATGTCATATCATTTCTCCAAACTCTTTCATATTCCATAAAAACTTCCTTATTCCCATGCTTTTCATATCCATATGAACTTATGGTTCATGAATTATCATGTATCGCAGATGGATTTCTCCACCTAGCATTCATATTTGATGTGCAAAGATTGTCACCTAGACTGTCTTCCCCAAACAAGAATTTCATTCAGGATTTCCATGTTGCTTATTGAACCCAACATCTGATCCAATGACTTTTTAAAGATTTCAATGAAAATGAAAAATCGTCTATGTCCTTATTTCTTCGATCTATAGACATATCTAGCATTTTTTTTTTAAATATAACCATTACATCTAAAAATGGGTGTACAACATTTTTTGTTAGCTAGAACCACGATATACCATTTTGGCATTATATGCACAATTTTTCCTTTTATGGTCACCAAAACTATCCTCTCTGACTTCCTATTATCTAATCTTCTCAATCCTCAAATATATATGAATACCTAGAATCCTCTTTCTGAGATCTTTCCAATGACTACTTCCTTTCTCAATTCTGAGCTTTGAGCAGAAAGTTATGATCCTTTAAAACTTGTATTTTTATCTGATGCATTCCTTGTGTAGTTCATCTCTTTTCTATGAGATAATGGCTCTTAGATCTTGTTGGACCCTATCAAAACTTCCCAGGTATTCAATACCTCTTTTGGTGTAGGTTCAAACAAGATGAAACCCATGGGCTTCCTTCCTAACCCCTTTTCCCTTCTTTAACAAATTTTTCGGGCACTAGCCCTTTTTCTTTATCCCTAAATTGCATCTGACCACGTGCTATGACCTGGTGTTGTTGATAGATTCTTATTCTAAGCCTTGAGATGTTTGGGGATCTGGAACTTAGGCTTCAAAAGATATTGCTACTACGTTTCTTATTTCTCTCCAACACCGAATTGGCGAACTTCGCGAAGTGGGGTGGATCAATGGTCCATGAATTCGTCAACAACCGACGGTTGGTATTTATTACAGAACTCTAGGCTTTAGAAGTTCTAGGTTTTCCATACTCTCCAAACTTTCAAAGTTCCCATTCTCCATACTTTTGTATCGATTTCCATGTACCTTCTCCCAATCAATGGTCGATATTAACTACGACCTCCGGGAGTTCTCGACTCAATGCAACTGCAACACAATGTCTCTGGAGTACCAAGTCTCCAGACCTTAGGATTAGGTGCCACACGTCCACTCGGGCCCACGGTCTTCATTCTTGAACTAATAAATACTGAAAACATCACATCAAATCTAGTACTTTTAAAATTGTAGGGACATGGGTTGGCGGTTTTGGATTAACCCGCTGATCGTTCCGCAATTGTCTCCATGCTAACAACTACCCCTTCTGGTAAACCTTGGTTTGGATTGTGGGACCACCCTATAGAATTATCTTTCATGCAACTTCAATATCCCCAATGCCTCTCGACCATCAATCTTGATAGATCGTGATCAAAGTTAATGCATCCCTGATCTAGATAACTTCTTCGCCAAGTTTAACTACCTTATGCCACCACCCAGAGCACCACATGGCAGGACACACAAAGAAGACACGCAGCCCAATCAGACAGGTGAAATATGTCACATTCTAACTGCATTTCTATCTTACAAAGGTTCTTAACTCATTGACATGGGGCACATGTCCCATGTGTCCACATCATCCCTAGTGACATCAACAGGCCACGTCACTTCGAGACTTCAGGCTTCGGGAGATTTCACCTTTAGCATACCCTGTTTCTCCCGAACACTGAACTCCCAAACTTTCTTACCTTCCACTCTTGGATTAACCCTATGGTTCAGATCCATCCTTGGTCAAATCCAATGATAAACACTTCTGCCCCCCACAGATCTACAATGTAGATCCTCTTCGGGACTTCGTAACTTCAGGCTTCAACCCTTTCTTCTCTATCACACATAAACTTCTTCGAAGTCATGAAGTCTGAAGTACTTAGGGGTTAATCCTCATGCACCTTTCTCCATATATGATGGTTGTGAAGGATCCTCCTTCTCCCGAACAGATCCCATGAACCAACTTCAAACCTTGTGGTTCCAAACCTATGGTTATTGTAGTCTCTTTTCTATGAAATCATTCTTGAACCACTATACCTCATGAGTTTCCAAACACAACCAAGGTTTTATCTTGGCAATATGGAATGCTCCGAAATTCAATTTTTTTTCTTTTCAACAATGATTTTCTCTGATATTTTGATTCAATAACCACTTATACGACCTAATTCAGGCTCGGTGTCAAAAACTAGGCTTTGAACTCAATTTTGTCCATTTCGACAACAATTTCCTTCTGAAACCTTCTCTTCAACTTCAAATTTCCTGGCCCATCCAGGCTCAATGTTGAAACCATGGCTATGACACAATTTTGCAATGTCCCCAGCCACCCAACAGACTAGGCAACGCCACATAGGAACATCTTTCTGCTTTGATACCATTTTTTAACATCCCCGACCACCAATGGTCGGGCCATGCTACTCATAGAAACAAAAATTATCATATGCATGCAAATATAAACATAATACAACATATTCTATTCATACATAGATTAATAAGGAAATAAAAATAATCTTACACATACAACATATACATGCATTACTCATCAATTCTAACACATGTACATATACACAACATGTAAATGAACATAAAAGTGGTACTTATATTTTAATAGAAGACCACCAACTACGTGCAGACCTTCCACGAACCTCCCATCCATGGACCAAGCTGCTCATCACTCTCAGCAGTGGGTCACCCCTAAGATGGGACCAAGCTCCACCCATGGAAAATGAATCCTAGACTAGGCTGAGGTTACATAAAACTACACAGTGAAACTGGAAGGATTCTCTCCAAGAGCCTACTTATGCCCACTAGTCACAAACTCTCATTCCCCGCATGCCTATTCCACCCCCAGAATATGCACCTTCATTGTTCCACAATCCATTGGCTACTCCACTTCCCTCTCAGGGTCTCGACAACAGGCCAAATAGGGAATTCTCAGAGCTCCATACGTGTTGCTGGACTCTCCCTAGGAGAAAATCACTTTCCAACAAACTCTCCAAGAGCCTACTTACACCCACTACTCACAGAATCTCATTCCCCACATGCTTGTTCCACCCCGGGAATATAAACCTTCATTGTTCCACAGTCCATCAACTACTCCACTTCCTTTTCAGGGTCTCGGCAATAGACCGGATCAAGAATTATCAGAGCTCTATAGCTAGTGCTGGACTCTCTCTAGGAGAAAATCACTTCCCAGCAAACTCTCTCACCTAGAGAGAACTACTCATAGGTATGAAAACATGCCCCTTCAACCATGGGTCTAACAACCCACTTCCTCAACTAGCTTCAAAAAAATTCCAGCAAGTGAGGAAAATAGAAAGGCTCAATATAGCTCAAGATATGGTAGAAACCACAATTCGATAAGGCACAACACAGCTCTAGCAAGTATAGATACGTTGTGCTTCACAGAAAAACACAGGTCATCTTCACAGGTTACTAGATTCAGAGGTGTGTGTTGGCCCTTGACCAAGTTTTGAAGTTACTTGGTCATATTTGACCATTTTTGGGACTTTGACAGCCTATCGAAGATGGAGCGCCAGATGAAGCAGAGATCACAAGATCTTACCCCACTTTCAGGTCCCCTTTAGGGTTTTGGGAATGTGTAATGGGGAAGGGATGTCGGCCTGTAGGTTCACCCACGCTTAGGCCCACTTTTGTAAATGTATAAATAGACATCTAGGCATCTAGTAAACTATCTAGGGATTGTATCTATGTGATGTAAGATAAGTGCTAATAGAATGTGTAAGTGCTCTGTGCATGACTATAGAAGGTTTACAGAGATAAGTGCAAGTTTTTGTAGAAGTTACAGAAGGCTTTGTGTTGTAAGTGCAAGGAAGAAGGATCTAGTGAGCTGTGCAGATATTCTTTCCTATGCGGAGTAAGGATTTGAGGCTATGTGTTGTAACATATTGACTGAAGGCAATAAAAAAGAAGAGTTGGTGGACGCAGCCCTAGGGAAGGGTGTGAACCACATAAATTTATGTGTTATTCTTTGTTCTTTGACTTGATGTGTTTATCTCTTCTTTGGCTAAGTGATTTGATATATTTAGATAGATTTACTTATGCTTGGTGCTTCTTAGATATATGTGAATGTTAGATATGACATGTACAAGGATGCTTAGTGCTGATCTACTGGATCCGATCTGTTGTTTTGTTGCTAAGTGCTAAAATACCTTAGATCAAAGTAAACACTGCAATTCTCTGTGCCATCTTTGAAGTATAATAAGGGTTGAATATTGATGAATGATTGATGCTAAGAATTATGTAAGTGATATAATCACATATATGTGTCCCAGCTTAGGTTGCAGACACTTGAGTCCTGCAACCAACCCTGCCTCTACCTTGGGTGAGACTTCATCTGCTTCGTAGGTGCTGCTGAAAGGGCCAGTAGTTAGGGTTTTGTTGGTGTGATGTTGTAGCATTGAACCCTGGGTCTACCCCTACGCCAACAAATGGTTATGTTGATTGGACCTAAAACTGTGATTGTTGGGAACTGAGAAAAAGAATCTTTGTGTGAAGATTCATCTTGAAACTGTGGAAGCTCTGTGCATGGATCTGTGCCCTAGTGCGTAGTATTCCACTTGATCTGAAAAGATCTAAGAAAGAAGGCCAGATCTAAATAAAAGAAGCGAGATCTGAACGCTTTGTGCTCTAAGAAAGGTAAAAGTGGAAGTTTCTGAAGAAAAGAGGTCAAATATGTAGAAAAGAGTTAATATCTGTAAGCTTTGTGCTATGATAAAGGTAAGAATAGTCAAAAAAAATTAGATATGGAAGATTTGTTCTCTGCAAAAGTAAAATAAGTGAAAAATTTTGTTTCTAGAGTATGGATCTAAGTATGTTTGATAGATTCTCTCCTAGCTTGAAAACTAGGGCTCTGATAAATGAAAGAAAGCTTGATATGAATAGATCTGATAAGTATAGTGATAGATATGTTATACCTATGCATAGAAAGAATGTTTGGACTAACAAATGGATGCAGGATCCTAGAAAGAATTTTTTGTAGGCTAGCTACCATCATCCTAGTGTGCAATACAGAAGAGGTTGGGGATCATTTAAAAGGAAGAGAGGATTAACCCTATGTTACAGTTGTAGAAGACTGGGACATCTTGCTAAGGAATGCCCTGGTGGAAGATCTAGTTGCCTATGTTGCAAAGCTTTGGACCATGAAGTATTGGATTTCCCTAGAAGGATTGCCAATATTGAAAGAATGAATATGAATGACAAAAACCCTAAGGCAGCTCCAGAAATAGCCAAACCCTAGAAAGAATCTGAGAAGGTATTACTACAGATGAAAGACACCATGAATGACCACCGACATTTTAGGTTATCAGAGGTATTTAAAGAAAAATAATTCATTGAAGTAAGAATAGGGGACTTCGACATTGACTGTGTTCTTGATGTAGAAACACCAGTGAACATTATGCCAGAGAGAACTTGGGAAGCTATAGGAAGGCCTGATATGATCCCTTCACTAAGAGGAATAGGGTTATTTAGAGGAAAACTGGTGAACCTATGTGGAAGGCTCACTGAGATATCTATGGATGCTAATGGAACTTCGATAGAGGAAGATTTTGAGATTATCAACTTTATTGAGGACAACACCTCATTTACTATGTTACTTGGAAAACCTTGGATTAAGAGAGATCAAGCTAGAAAGAAGGAAGAAGAAAAGGTTTTAGAACAACAGAGACAAGAGTTAACAGATTTCATGACCAGAAGGATCGCGTAGTTGATTGAAGAATAGGAGAACAAATTGAAGCTATTTGACACTGGGAGCTTAGATGTCAAAGTTGCAAGAGCACTAGAGGACTCACAGAAGATTGAAATATATGTCTTAGATCTAGAAGAAGTATTACCCCTGAGTCTTATGAGAGAATATTAGCAGCACGAAGTGACTATGTCCAAGGAAAATAAGAATCAGAATGAAAGGAGAATCACCGAGACGAAGCTCACTGGAAAGAAGGCTAGGAAGCTAAGTAAAAAGAGAGCTAATATTGATAGGTTACAACAAATTCCAGAGGGAACCTCGGAGAACGGAAAATTTGCAGAAATTGAACTTCGTCGAGATATCATACCAGTGACATAGGTCACTTCGTTGAGGTGAACCAATATAGTCATTGGAAGACGATATAATCATTTGACTTCCACTCCGAATGGGTCGAAAAGCATTGATGGTTCACCACCAGACCGTTGGACCGTGCCATAATGGACAGAACAAGAATTAATGAGGCTCATACCCATTGCAAATCAAACCATTTCCAAGATTGCATATTTATCGCATTGTGCCATGAACAAAGAACACTTTTCCAACTGAGAATTTGAAGTTTGTAGACTAGCAAGTGTATACAGTGATCATCGCGCCCTTGTTGTTCATTCATGTGCAATATCTATGATCATTGTGACCCTGATCTTATTAACCCTGAGCGTGTATGTCTAAGGAGCTTAGTGCACTTGAAGAATCTGCGAAGGAATTACTTATTGATCTCAGGACCGAGAAATTCATGTCAAAAAGAGGGATGTCTTGAGATGTGAAAGCATCATCAACAGGAGGAGTCCAAGCTTCTCCCTCAACTACTCTAGGAGCAGGAACTTCCCGAACCACAACAGAGACAAGAACAAAGAACAGAGACGAGATCGTGAATGTCAAGTTTATTCCACACATTATGCCAGCTTACCTACCACCTCTGAGCAGTTCCATCAATCATGACAGTGTACCCCACGACTTCAAATACACTTTGATCACCGTGTACCTTCCAAAATGGGTGCACGTAGTTCGTGCCAACCAAGTTAAGCTCACAGCATTGAATTTTAGTGACTTCAACCTTAGCAACTGGAAGGCTTACAGCATGCTAGCCCCACATAAGTACTTAACCAGGAGTAAAGGAAAGAATTCCAAGATCATCCCGCAGTCATGGACCCAGAACCTCGCACAATCCACACTGCTCAATGTGATGAATATTTCGCACTTCGGATGACATCAGGAGGTGAATTCATGTGTAAAATTACTATTTTCATGCTATCACGATGGATACCTATGGTTGAACTGACGCATCGTTGTGGATCCAACCTTTATCAATCGGATCATAGGGCTTAGTATGAAAGGCCCTGACCCATATGAGTTCTACCCTAGAAAGACCTTAGACCAAGCTTAGTGCAAAGAATTAAAAAAAATTATGGCTGTGTCGAGAAGGGCACACGAGGTTACAAGGTAGTCTCTATCCAGAGTGGCACAGTGCACCTTTTCTGTTAGCTAATCGCGGGCAAGCTAGTTCGTAAGAATAGACCAACTCAAGTGACCAGATTCGTGGTCGACCTCACAAGGAAGTGTGTAGAGAGATTATAGATGAACTAGGCGCAGTACCTTGTCAATCAACTAGAGCTTGATTGCAGAGAAGCGCAAGACCAAGGGTATGAGTTCCACTTTAGTTGGCTTCTCATACTAATCACTTTCATTGCCTAGGAGCTACCAGAAGGCACCACTTTCCTAGATATCGAACCCTTCAAACCACTACCTACAAAGTTTTGTATGTTGTGGTACTCCAGTGACATGAACAAGTAGTGGTAGTCCAATGCCATCTTCCACGCCTATTACAACCAGTTGAATATCGCAATCCAGTCTACACTACGCATCACCCTGAACACACTTTACAGGTTTAGACCCTTAATGAAATTCAGCATGAACTGCCACTTCACCTATATTACAGTGTGCACTGATGAGCATAAACATTAACTCCATTCATATTACAATTTGACAGAAGATGACTTGGAGGAGATTACCAAGGAATGGTCAACGGACCTCCTTTCTCTAGCTGACCCCGCAAAGATGTTCGATGTGGATATCCCTAAAACTATGTTGGACACACCTATACCAAGCAAGACGAATAAAGATGATGAAGTGCATGATTTCCATAGCACATCAGCGAATACCACTTTGATCTCACCTGAGCAGGGAGATGATGGTGGAGAGCTAGGTGGCACAAAAGTTGAGCAAAACAATGGTGAAGTTACTCCACCTAGAGAGGAGGAGGATCCATCCAAGAAAAGGAAGCTTACCCCACCAAAACCTTCATTTCGAAAGAAATCTAAAGCCACCAGGACTACGTTTAAGACTACCCTCACCCCAAACGACTTTGACTTATTAGTCTCTACATTGAATGACGCTTCACTGGAGATCATAGAAAATCAAGAAGCGAAGTAGGAAGAGGTATTCAACCAAATCAAGGGTGAACTTCAAGAGGTGCATCAGGCACTACAATCCATTCGTGCAGTTTCTATTACGCCCTCGACAAGTGGAATAGAAGAACCAAGAAATGAGCCAACCCAATTGTACTAGATCGCCAATAAAGTTGAAGCTCGCCTTCGATGATATCAGGAAGAGACAATGAAAGCCACCCAAGATTTGGTGCAGGCACAGGGAGACCTTCTAGAATAGCGCAGTAATGCAAAATGAGAAAAACTATCTCTTCAAGCAAAGTGGGAGGAAGAGAAAGAAATGCTACAGTAAGGCAAGGAATAGTTGTTCACAGAGAAACTCAAAGTACAAGAATGGGTTCACAGAGCACTTCGATCTGTGACAGTCATCAAAATCCATACAGAAAAATGGGTTCCAAAGTAGGTGGCACAACTGGAAGGAGTGATCCAACAGCTTCAGCAATGCATCACAGACCTGGAACTTCGCACTGTGCTCGAGACTCCTCAAGAAATAAGAGATCTACGAAAGGCAACTGACCATAGCGCAGTTGGAATATTAAAATCCTTTGCCTTGGAATACAAGAACCCGAGCTTCATAAGTGCTCATACGTATGAAAGCCTCATGGAAAATCCATATTTACAGGTGTTAGAGTCACAGCTCCAACATGCAAAGTAGCAAGCAGACACGTTAAAAGCGCAACTGAAGGCCTTGTCACCAGTCAAGAGAATGAAGAGGTTTCCAGAGCAACGCATGACCCTGTAGCAAGTATAGATGCTTCATAGTAAAGTAATGGAAGTCTCTCAATGACTTCAACCAGTACAATAAAAGGCATGCCAACTATTCACCGAAGTTGAAAACCAAGGAGTAGAAATTTAACAAGTTGTGAGTACAACAAAACAACTCCTAGAGGGACCAGTTAGTGATACACTCATCCAGGATTTCAATTAACAAGAGGCAGTCACAATACAACAAGTCGAAGAAGCTCAAGCCAAGTTTGAGGCATTCAAGGCAGAATTTCTCAGACCAGAGTGACTCAAGACGAGTCATAGGTGAGTGTTGGGGGCCTGTTGGCCCTTGACCGAGTTTTGAAGTTACTTGTTCATATTTGACCATTTTTGGGACTTTGACAGCCTATCAAAGATGGAGTTCCATATGAAGCAGAGATCAAGGTATCTCAGCCCACTTTCGGGCCCCTTTTAGGGTTTTGGGAATATGTAATGGGGAAGGGATGTCGGCCCGTGGGTTCACCCATGCTTAGGCCCACTTTTGTAAATGTATAAATAGATGTCTAGGCATCTAGTAAACTATCTATGGATTGTATCTATGTGATGTAAGATAAGTTCTAATAGACTGTGTAAGTGTTATGTGCATGACTGTAGAAGGTTTACAGAGCTAAGTGCAAGTTGTTGTATAAGTTATAGAAGGTTTTGTGTTGTAAGCGCAAGGAAGAAGGATCTAGCAAGTTGCGTAGATATGTTGTCCTGTGTGGAGCAAAGGTTTGAGGCTTTGTGCTATAACAGATTGACTGAAGGCAATAAAGAAGAAGAGTTGGTGGATGTAGCCCTAGGGAAGGGGGTGAACCACGTAAATCTGTGTGTTATGCTTTGTGTTTTGACTGGATGTGTTTATCTCTGCGTTGGCTAAGTGATTTGATATATTTAGATAGATCTACTTATGCTTGGTTCTTCTTAGATATATGTGAATGTTAGATCTAACATGTACAAGGATTCTTAGTGCTGATCTACTGGATCTGATCTATTTTGTTGTTTTTAAGTGCTTAAATACCTTAGATCTAAGTAAACACCGCAATGCTCTGTGTTATCTGTGAAGTATAATAAGGGTTGAATATTGATTAATGATTGATGCTAAGTGCTCTTTAAGTGATATAATCACAGATCTATGTCCCATCTTAGGTTGCAGACACTTGAGTCTTGCAACCACCCCTGCCTCTACCTCAGGTGAGACTTCATCTGCTTTGCATGTGTTGCTGAAAGGGTTGGTAGTTAGCATTTTGTTGGATTGATGTTGTAGCGTTGAACCCTGGATCTGCCCTTGTGCCAACAGTGCGTGAAATATGCAGGGGTTGACGATGGACGCCAAACAAGTTAGGCAAATGATGGGAGAATGGGAAGCAAAAACCCCCCAATGAGATAACTTTCTAGCTTTAACTTCATGTGCCCAGGTCAACACCTGTCTTCCTGGAGCTACATGCACTCCATTTAGCACTCGGTCCCTTTCCTAGGAACTTATGATAACTGGGTTTATTTTCCCCACTTTAGTATTTTTAGTTTCAAGAATATATTATAATATTTACTTGGGTTAAGCCCTCTATCTTAGCCCCTCTTTCCTATCCTCTAAGTCCCATCCCTTTCCCTACCTAGTGGAGCTTAGTCCCCCATTCTCTTTTATCGTGGTCGGTCTACACATAATGATGTATTTATATTAAATATATGAGTATTTACACATATACAATAATAGGATCACTGGACATTGAATCTAGGATCTCTAGTATAATAATCACATAAGCCTCCTGGCTTATTATAACTCAGCTCACCAACCTATCAAACATGTTTACAATTCATACTTACAACTGGGGTTCTAGTTGAGGATATGACACAAGAGAATGAGATGCAATTACAACTTAACACCAAAAAATGTCCTTTTTCGTAATATTAGTCTACTTGTTTTGAAAAAGGGATAAACTTGCACCAAATAGATGTCCTTTCAAATCTAATTTACGAGTGTGAAAGAGACAAGTTTACTCGAAAATATTTTCACTTTTTGAATCGAGTCAAAAAAAGAGATTAAATAAAACTTGTTTGGGAGTCCTTTAGGTATAGGTCAACATGTTTATGAGTAAGAAATGAGGTTCAACATATAGTCATGTATTAGCTATAAGGGACTCCTCGCCCTACGAATAAAAATATCTTCATAGGCACCAAATAAAGAAGAAGATCTAACTAGGGTACCCATGTTTGGTAAGTCTCTACCATTTGATAATGACACTTCTAGTTGTAGATAGAAGGTTATGTGTCTTTATGAAATGGGTTCGTACCTAAGGCATATGAGTGAAATTCATAGAATGATGCAAGTGTACACGATGGATTGGATACCTATTCTATATGTTGGGTAACGAAAATACTTTTCCAAAGTTACTAACGGGCGACATGGCACTAAAAACCGCAATAATCCATGGATAAAACTACAAAAACCAACTCCATTCATTGTCGTATTAGTCCATTAGGAAAAATAATTGTACAAAACTATGTAAAGTGGGTAACAAATTTCTATAAATAGTAAAAAATACCAATTTTACTATATCATTTGTATTTTTTACACCAATAGTGGATTTTGGACCAAATTTCCTCCGAACTTCAACTAGTGATTACGGGAGATACGAGTGACAGAATCAAGGACCGTCAAGACCACGCAATTCATCTTGCTCTCCTCTTTATTTTCACTGGATTAAAATTTGTAGTTATTCCTCCTTTTCTAAGTTATTTAGGGCACAACTTCAAAGACTAGGTGTACACGGGCTACAGTTTATCGGGTCACATATACGCATACTTATATGTGGTTGTTTAAAAAAAAAACAGCGTATCAGTAGCCCTATATGTGACTGTATAAACTACAACTCATGTATATGTCTATGAATAATGTTTTTTAAAGGTTTCTAACTCAAAAAAGGTTTTGACTCTTGTAGGATAGTGCTAGAGTGGAGAGAAAGAGAGCATGAGGAGGTGGATGTTGTAGTAAAGAGAGATCCAGGGGCCCAAATGGCCTTAAAAATATGTGGGCTATACAATTTTTGGACTCTCAAAGGTACGAGGGCTCAAGTGATATTTCCATAGTTTCTTGTGGACTACTGGGATCTATATAGTGAGATCTTCAACCTAGATGAACAACCATTAAGGATTGAAGTTGAGGAAATCTATTTCTTGACGAGATTGTCACTTCAAGGTGAAGTGGTCAACCTCAAAGTCTGGAGAGTTGGGAGTGGCATGAAAATTGAGGAATACATAACCACTCACTGCATTGCAAGGACCAAGAAGGTAGAGAGCCAACTCCCAATTAAAGTGATAAACAATATAAGTCTCAAGATTATTGTCCTAGTTTTGACATGGATCATAGGATCGGCCTCATTTCACCAGGCATTGATGCCACTTATGTTCTACTCGGTGGAGTGCTTGTGAACCACGATGTACGACTGGTGCACCTCACTGTTGGCCAACATGAATATCCAAATGAGAGAATGAAAGTTGGGTAGTAAGAGGAACTTTGAGTTTGTGTCTATCCTTTGTATTTTTTTCTTTGAGCGGGTTCCAGGCTTGGGACCTAGAGTTGATATTATTTTTCATGGACCTCGTGATCCAGCCATGGCATTGTGGACTGAGGTGATGAGGAAGCAGTGGGGTGGTAGGGTGCCAACACCCTACAACAATGACTTATTCTTCTTGTGGAGTAAACCATTGATAGCTCTAGATGACTGCCCTTACATAGGGATTAACTTCATAGGAGATCTTGACATTCCATTGCTACCAGGGTCCACCTACGGAGACATAGGTATGCCAAAAAAATTTAAATATTTCATTTTTTTGTATTTTTGTATAGGAGAACAAAAATATTTTTTGATGATGCTAAGTACTAATTAAGCATGTATGTGACATAGACGTAGGTCCATGAAAGATACATGGACTTCCACAACATCGTTAGAGGCACCAAAGAGATGAGGAAGTAGGAGGGGATGCAAAGAGAGTGCTTCAAAACATATAGGGAAACCTGTCTCGTTTGACGTAGAGGATTCCCATGGTTCAGGTGGAGGATCTGTCGAAGGCTATGCAACAACAGGTGGTAGGTGTTCCCCATGCTTGGTTATAACTCTTTCGGTGTCTCGCAAACATCATTGTTTTCTATCATGACACTCATCCAACACCACGTATGTAGATGTCATGACTATTGTATGATCGACTATATATGTATATTGAGGGTGTCATCCCCAATTTTGTACTATAACATCATATTTTTTGAAATATATATAAAAACATGGTTCTTCAGCTTAACTTATGTTACAATGTGTAAATTGATGAAAATGTTTTATTTGGTTTAGTTATGTGACAAATGCCAATCTAAAACAAAATTAGCATATGCATTGAATACATAATTAGAACTTCTAGGTATGTGATGATAAGTAATAAAATCAAATTGTCGTTCCAAATTTGTACCCATAGGAATCGTCAGAGTAGATTAGGGTCACACAGACGGTAACTGTTGTTCAAATGCCATACTGCTAACTAGGAGTCTATGTGAAATTCTAATGAGTGAATATCATGTGAAATGACATCGTGAAAAAGTTCTATAACAACGTTATATTCTGCCACATTATTCATCGATGGCCTAGAAAAATGCCACCTGAAGACACCTGTAGACCCTCAGGTGAGTAAACAACCCAAGCGATAGAAGACAAGTTCCATGTATGACGACTGGCCCCATTTGTGAATCCTAAGTAGACTGAAGACTCCATTGACATCTTCCAACCAAGGTGAAACTCGATAAGCAAGCTGAAGATAAAAATAAAGGGAAAAGATATATACACTAAATTACATTATTATACAAAGAGTTATGCTCAAGCTTGGGGCTCAAGCATAATATCTTTTCAAATAGAGCCCATTCCTGGGCTCAGCCAACATGTTCCCTTCATAATCTTCTAATTTATAGGCTCATTTTTCTAAGACACATCACATGATATAGGGACCATGCCACATGGGTTTGAACTTTCCTTCCCCCGGTGGTTCTTTGGATTGATCATATAGAAGAACCAATTCACTCTCAATGTATTGTCAAGGACAGATATACTTATAGGTGTCTCTACACTACTCATCTAGACTCTCTAGGTGTACGAGGCATTGTTCGAGATTGAAAGTGTCAAGTAAGAGTGCAACTGCCAATCTAAGGGAAGGGATTTCACATTCAATAGGTAAGATCGAATCTACACCATGTACGAACTATAATAGAGAAAAATCAATGGAAGTCTTGACCGAGGTTCGATATACCCAAAGTGTTGGATAAAGCATGATATGCTAGTTAGATTTACTTTGGCTGATAGTTTTCTGCAAAATGGTCTTGAGAGACTTGTTCACGGCCTCTATTTGTCCATTTTCTTGGGGGTAGTAAGGGGAAGAATGACCATGCTTAAAACCTAGTTTAGATGCTAGTTCTTCCATCATTTCATTCTGGAGATGAATAACATGATTAGTGACAATCTCACTCAGGATTACGAACCTAGCTATAATTTGATTGAAAACGAAGAAGGCGGAAGTCTTCCCATCGGATTTAACTATAGGCATGGCCTCGGCCCACTTAGTGAAGTAGCCTACGAACACGATTATGTGTTGATTCCCCCCAGCCGAAGTTGGGTTGTGTTGACGGGTGTTTATGAAACATCGTCAACGAGAACGATAGATCTATACCAGGGTTTTCTATTTAACCCAAGCCATTTGGTGTGATCTAGCCTGACGAGTTTTATGCCTCCATTAGCCAACTAGGATCCTAAAAAAAACTAAAAGAAGTGAACTAACTAAAGACACAATTCTAACGATCAGCACATTAATTACAAATGTTCAACTAAGAGTGTTAATGTACAATGATTATATACAGTTTACAAGGTTTGCATAAAACCTTGTGAAAGCAGTTGTTTGAGATAATGTTTCTAAATAAGATTAAGTATGAACAAAAATTATTCTAATTTTATAAATATCAAACTAATAAACAACGAATGAATATGATTGTAATGATATAACAAAAATAGACAAAGCTAATTAACGTCTAAATAATGCAATCACTATTCATTCACATATAAACAAATTAAATAAATAATACATTGACTAACCTCTAGTTGACCAGTATTAATAAACTAAAATCGTCTCTCTACATTTGTGTGAGCTCCTCTTGTCTCATGTCAAGTGAAAACCTATGACATAAACAAGCATAATACTTGAAGAAATTCAAGGAGGCGTTTCATATTCTGGGGCGAGTTTATGATGACAGAAAGATAAATAATTATATATCCTGTAACCTTGAGATATCCAATAACTGAGAATGAGAGAAATTGTAACCCTCAGTAATAGTGTTATCAACCATTTAGCATCAGACGTAAACTAAAAATACTAAAATAGATGATCAATCATAGGTACAAACTAGACCAGAAGATAACGAGCAACATAAATAAAATCATGATATAAAATATTATGTGGAAAAAAGACTAAAGCTAATTCGACACAGATAACATTTCATATCAAAAAAATACATGAGAAGACAATAAAAAAAACATTGCACAGTTTCCACAGGTCTAAATCCAAAGAGAAAACTGCTTTCTCATATAATTTCAAAAATATATGTCCATTCTATAGTCCAGGGAAAACATGCCTCTACCACTAGGCAACATAGCTATTTAAACGTGTTTCTGATCTGTTACCTCCTATCATGCGAGATAGAGGCAAATATCTTAAAATATGTTTTTCACTCAAATAGAGCAACAAAAGATACTCATGTTGGAGTCTTTTAATCAAAAAATATTTATATTAATGAACATTGTTTTTTTCAAAATGGGAAATTACTAGTCTATTGAACACTTAACCCATAACTCCTTTCCTTAAGAATAGCACCATAATCTATTGTTTACTTGAAATGATAAAAAAAATCAAAATTTAGATAATAATCCCAACAAATACTTTAAATAGACTGGCTATAGAATCTTTCAATTTTGTAGCTAGTCTCAAAATAAAAATAAAATAAAAAATGAATCTAACTATTATTTCTCAAACAACATCAAATCATAAAAACAAAACAACTATTTACCAATTCAAAAATTTGACAAAGAGGAATTAGACATGTGTGAATTTATAATGGTATTGAAGTTTGTGGAATTTTTTATGATCACATTCCCAGATCGCCTAATACGTTTGTTAGCCCGGTGTGCATTCGATCAAACGTAGGATCTCAACTCATCGTTATCCCTCTCAAGCACTGAATTTCTGGTGACTATCTAGTTCAATTGTGCCTGTAGGTAGGGGACATATCGATAATACCTTTCAATACAATCGAAACAGTTTTTGCAATGCACCAATTGTATGCTAGGAAAAGGCTGAGTCTACTCTGTAGTGGGTATTTTAACCTATTCCATAATTTGTTTCAGATCATGTTGTATACCTGAAAAACCCTTCGGTTTCTTTAAGAATGGGGGAAGATTCGATACAAAATCAAACTTTGGTTTATCAACGTCAATATTGTCCCCAATGATCCATTCATCAATATCATCCTCAGCATCTCGATCATCGATGTCATCCTCAAAAAATCGATCATCAACCTCAATTAGAGGGATTGGTTTCTCATGATCACATTGTTGATTTCTTAGTGTTCGGGAAAAAAGTTATCTAGGTCTTTTATTTTTAAAATTTATGTCTAGACTTCTTTGTTTCTTTCACGTATACTGCTTCTTTATATCAATTTCATTTGAATCAAACTGAATTGGCTCGGGATTAGGGACAATAAGTATTTTATCCTTTATATCATCCAAAACCTCTTCTAAAGATTTCCAGGGAATAAAATCTCATCTCGATTTCTTGCCTTTGGATGGCTTCTGGAGAACAACAAGGGTTTCAGCTATAGATGCAGGGCTCTCTTGCAGATTGACATGTAGGTTTTCCATAGAGGAGTTCGATCGATAGGGACTAGGAAATTCATTAATATGCAGAGGTAATTCTGTCACATTTTCGAGTAGGGAAAAGCCATTTCTATACATGAAATCATGTCAACTATTCCCAATTTTAGACTAATTCAAAATCACCAGAATTCGAATGAGACCGCGATGGAATAGACTAGAATGGCCATTTAGGTTTTGTCTCTCGTAGAACTTGGCAATTTTTTGCAGGCTCCTAAGTAGATAAAATGGCATATTCAAATTAAAACCCAGAAATACCATCAAGAAATGGACATGATACAAGAAAAATAGATCGTATCTACCCTCACAGGTAATAAATTTCTTAAGCATCAACAACAAGCCATGGCATCATGTTTTAAATAGAACAATGGGTGTACCTTTTTCACTGTAACACGATTTGTTGGAAGCCATGAATGAGTTCCATGGGATTCCTTCAAACTTGATGTTTTTAAATCAATGAGGTCCCTCTTGGGGAGATCATATAGCCTCTGCAATTGAACTCTCGGTCACCTCTAACTGCAAATCCCCAATTTTAGCCCTGACGCCATCGAATGTCTAGGAAAAGGATTAAGCCACTTTGAGGTTGAAACCCTCAAATCATTTTATGAACCCATCCCAACCATAAGCGACAAGTCCATCCATGATATCGTCATATGAGAGGAGATCCTATGAACCATTGGGTTCAATACTCACCACGACCACCATTGATAAGTTTACATAGAAACAATAGGAGTAGCGAAGGGTGGGGTGTCTTTGAAAACACATGAAATATAGGATTTGGTCTACATATTCGGAAGAAACTTGATACCTAAGGCTTCAGAAATCCACCATAATGACCATTTGGAGCATTGAGTGGATATTAAACCAGAGGGCGCGCAGAACAAAAAACCACTCTATGAAATGAATTTTAAACCCAAACACCAAAACTTACCACTTGAAGAAATGAATGAATGCTTGTGATATGCAGGACGAAGGAGTAATGCTTGAAGTTATGACTATCAGTTCTCTACTAGGATGACGAGACCGTGATAAGAATCCAAGGGTTAGGATTCAAATTACAAAAAACACAAAAGTTTTGTTTGATGCACACTCATAGATATGGTAATGTGGAAATAAAAAGTAATCAAGGAATAGAATGTCTTAGTCATAACCCCAAGGTGGATAACTCATGCTCCATGATAAGGAATCAACCCATAATATGAGAGGTTTACAATCTTTAAAGGTTAAATAAAATATTAGATGCCCTTAGGTGTTACCCAATTTATAAAAGGAAAGTTCACAAAATGTATGATGCCCTCAAACCAAATATTGCTCTAATTTCATGCTTACAATCATGAAATTGAACAAGAGAAACGATAGATAAAAATAAATGAATTCATACACACAGCTAATCAAATGAATCTTTTCAAAACCAAAAGATGATAAAAAAAATAAAAAAAACTTTGCAAGGAGAAGGAGGGAGTTACAAAAAAAATTATCCCACTAAGACGACATTTTATAATGATAAAATTGACATGAACATCCAGCTGCCAACAACGTTAACACGCTAGGCAAAGCAGTTATCTTTGCATCATCAGAACTTTAAATCAGGGAACAACTAACTCAGATAGTTATTAGAAACAATTAAAATACATATCAAGCATTTTGACATTAACTCAAAAAAATAACACAAATGTATCATTAAATAAATTTATGTCCAAAAATTGTAATCCGACATTTCATTTCGATCAAAGGGGTAACAATATTTATGCAAGTAACTCTGATACCATTGACAGGGCCATTGTTGCTAGCTGGCGTTTATAGCCTCGACAGGGATATCATTTAACCCTCTCTAGTACTTCTATCCCATCCAAGAGTCGTCCATTTATGATAAAAGTATTTGATCAATTTAAAAAACATACTTGAAGATCTTCGAACCCGACATTGCTTCGCTTCCAGCAGGCCTATTAACTACCTGAAAAAGTTTTCTTGGTATCATGTGTGCATTTACCCGCTGCCATCAGACCTATTCAGTATCTAGGTGGGTTTACACACAATTCCCACACATTACAGTGCTTCCAACTCTCTAAAATTGTTTATAAATAATTCATTATAACAAGAGAGTGGGGTGATATAGAAAATTTCACAGCCAGGCAATGATAGGATTGATTATTTTTTCGTTCTTTGAGAACTGATAACTTTCATAGTAATTTGGAAATTTATATTTTAGTCAATAAATCAACTATGATATGGGAAATCACTATGAGTTGTTCTCATTAAAACAAGGACGACGTGAGAATTTTTTAAAGATAATTGTGTTTCCCTGAGATCCTAATGAAAATCAAGAACAATGACTAGACAAATACTTACCGAAACTGATCTGAGTTCAGAATTTAATGAGCAGATTCTTTGAACTGTTATCAAACTGCTACTAATAAAAGATCCAATTCCCATCCATAACGAATGATGATTTGGAAATAATTATTATAGAAACAAAAACCAAACTGAATAAAAAGAAAAATAAAACAAAAAAAACAGACAAACTAAAAAATATTTACAATGGGGCAAACCTGATTTTTTCAAGTGAAGTAATTTTTCAGAGACTGGCCATTGACTAGAAAAGTGTCTGGTTGTCCCTCTAAGTTGTGCGTTCGGACCCAATTTTTTAGAAATGACAAAAGGCCCCAACCACAGGTTTTGGGACTTGGTATGTTCTCCCTTATTCTCGTGTGCATTGTCCCATTTGAGGACTAAATCCCCTACATTAAAATTCCTTTAAGAGGATGAAATTATATCGAACCAACTCTTTACAGTTTATTTATGTTGATCTAATTTTTGTTTTGCTTGTGTTCTTACTTCTTCCAATTTTAATAAAGAGTTTATCTGATTTTCTAGAGGACATTCCTCTTCTTGAACTTTTTGCGACAATTGCAGAGAGGGAAGGAAGACATGTGGAGGAAGGATCGCTTCTCTTCTGTAAATGTGGAATAAAAGATAATTATCAATGGAAAATTTTGGGGTGACTCTATCAACCCAAAGTGCCTTGTACAACGCATTGTGCCAATTTTTGTGGTTTTCTGACACTGTTCTCTTTATTATCTTGGTCATATTTTTATTTGTTGATTCAGCCAAACCGTTCTCTTGAGGGTAATAGATGGAAGATTATTTTAGTTTAATACCTTTTTCTAAAGAGAAGACAGTCATATCCAGGGAGGAAAAATAAGAAGCATTGTCAAAAACCAAACATTCATGAATTCTGAAACGAGTGATAATATGAGAGTTTAGAAATGAAACTACATGATTTGTGTTGACTACCTTTAATGGTAAGGCTTCATACCATCTCGTAAAATAGTTTGTTTCCATGAGAATGTACTTGTGTTTCTATGAGGAAGGGGGATTAATCAGTCCTATAATATCTCGACCCCATTGCTGAAAAAGTGTGTCTATCGTAACAGGCTGCAAAGGAAAAGTTGTTTTTTTCACCCATCATGCAACCCTTTGACAGATTATACATCTGTGGGACAAAGTGTGAGGATCCCTAAAAAAGGTAGGCCAATAGTAGCCAACCCTTAATAATTTGTCAATAGTGGTATCTGTTGTTGGGAAAAACACCCTACGGATTAGCAAATAGAGTTCAGACTTTGCATGCAAATTTGACCGAATAGAAACTACTTTCTACCTACATCCCTAGATTTAAATCCCCTTTTCTCAGTAAATGCATGGAAAGGACCACCTACCTTATTACCGGCGTTCGATGTCGATCCTCTGTTGTGCTTGATTACTTGTTCGCAATGCTCCGTCCAAAGATGACCTGCACTCAAGACAAAACACAACTATGCATGCATGCTACTTCTATACTCACAGGTTAGAAATCAAACATAAACTAATCAAACCATAGAAAGTTCATGAATTGGGATGGGAAAAGCATTCTCTTTATTACTTAAAGTGAGTCAACTTACAAAAGTTGAGACTGGCCACCACTCCTTGAACTTGATCCTGGGCTCCTCTTCTTCTATCCTTCAATTGCTTTGCTTTAAATCTCCTTTGGCATGAGGAAAGGCTAAAGGGTTGGGACAATGGAATATGTAAATGGGCAGAGTTTCTTTGCTATATTTTTTCCTCTCCCAAATGGTACCCCTACCCCTTCTTTTATAGGCAAGAAGGAGCTACGTATTTGGACGAACCCTCGGCCATGCATGGCCGGTAGTTTCAGTTAACTCACCCATAGCTTTTTGTCCCCTTGGAAAATTTCCTTTTTTCATGATTCTGAAGGTCCACGCGGGCTGTAGTGGGCCTGCTAGCGTGGACACTGTAGATCCACGCGGGTTGTAGTGGGCCAGCTAGCGTGGGCTTTTAAAAATGGAGTTTTTAGAAGAGTTGTTCAGTAGTTTTTGGCAAAGAAGGGATATGAGTTGGCCTGATGCCAGGTAAGCATGTGTGGTGAAAATTAGGGTTATAACAGATGCCCCCTAATGTGTGAGTTTAGAAGAGCATCTGATGGTTGAAATACATTACCAATCTTTACTGATGTACCGAACGATTGAGCCCAAGGATCAGGAACCAGGAGGTGTCGTCTGCAAAATAACAAATGTCTCACCGAGGCAGGGATACCCATGCTCGGGATAAAATAGAACACATGGCTACCAATCAAATACATTGTAGATCCATGTCATATAACTATATAAAGTGTAGCCGTGAACATTACACAGCGGATCTACATCTCAAAATCAAAAAGATATACATGCAAAGTATCCATCTTTTCTAGAAGCTGATAAGGCCTGATGGCTGGAGATGAGGGCTTTAGAGTTCGAGCAACAACTTCAAAATCTTCAAAACTCAGGTAGGAGTGTAATATGAGTGTACGACTACACTACCCAGAGGTCTTCGATGGCTCGTCGGTCATGGAAAAAATTGACAATCTTGATGATCAGACTGAAGGCTTCAATGATTTCAAACAAGGACTTGATTAGGTGTTCAGGATGGCCAGGTATGTGGAAAAGAGACATATTGCAGAGGGGTTGACTCAGGCTTGGTGACAAACTTCCCTTGGACAATAACACGACAAGTGATGAGACTCAGGCAACATATATGTTAATCATAAGTCTACGAAGCAGGAGGCAACGCAAACTCTCCATATGTTTGGAAGAATAAAAAAACGGTGGAGGACACAACTCTATATAGTGAGAAAAGCTTCCTAAGGTCATACTACATCCCATAGTCTGATGAACAAATGGATAGATGTGCTTTATCCAAGGGTGACTCATTATGCTGCCAATAAAGAAAATACTTTTCCCTTCCTCTTTTTGGGGTATATTTGATTTTTTTTGTTCTTTTCGATAATTTTGGAAAAAGAATAAAAGAATATTACGTTACAATGGAGGAACGAGTATTGCAAGCATACAAGCTCAAGGCACAAGGACAAGACTGATGTTCTGGTAAAATGATACTCAGGAAAAATCCTCCGGCGGCCAAAGGTGTTAAGATGCAGAAGCAAACTGTCACAAGGTTGGTGGATAAGGTATGCAAATGCGGTTGATAAAACACACAATGGTAACGTCCTTCAATGTAAGTTTAATGAGCCCAAAAGAAGGTAAGCTCGGTGGTTTTTCATATTTAGAGAGTCTGAAAAAACATAAAAGGAGACTCCACTGAGGTACATTTTTCGCAGATAGTCTAGTCGGTTCGAAAAAGGGATAAACTAGCACCGATTAGACGTCGATTCAAAACCATTTTAACGAGTGTGACAAGGATAAGATCACTAGGCTATTTTTTCACTTTTAGGGAGTTTGAAAAAAGCTTAACTATGGACTCCGTCGGGAATATTCTTCTGGACCAATTTAACGAGTGTGAAAGAATATGGTCACTCAGCGATCTTTTCAATTTTAGGGAGTCTGAAAAGAGCTTAACTATGGACTCCCTGGGGATTTCTTTTTCATAAGTTTAGTCCCTCATGCCCGAAAAAGGGATAAAATCATACCTAAGAGTACTCTTCTAAAGAACGGAAGTTCTATAGAGTATACCTTTGTTCGTACAGTTGACCATCCGGACCGAAAAAGGGGTAAACTACCGCCAGACGAATGTGACTTCAAATTTCAATTTAATGAGCGTGAAATGCCACAAGATCGCTCGGCAATATTTTCATGTTTAAAGGGTATGAAAAGGGCTTAAAAGAAGACCCATTTAAGGAATGTTCTTCTGGACCAATTTAACGAGTGTGAAGAAACAAGGTCACTCGGCAATATTTTCATCTTTAAGGAGTCTAAAAAGGGATTAAAGAAGACTCCATAATGGTTACTTTTCTTAGTTAATCCAGACGAGGTCGAAAAGTATAAATGCAGTCTCGTCGGATGTTGCTTTTGGATCTCAAAGTGAGCTTGAAAAACAACAAAGTTAGCTCATGATAGACTCTTTGTGGGTCAATGCCTGGCATCTCCTCGGGGGAGTTGTATGCTCCGACAAAAACATTGTCTATGATGCCATGGATTTTGTAGATATTGATAGGTGTCATTTCAGCAATGGTTTCCATATTACCCTCAGCATAGATCTTGTGTGTAGCTAAGGGATTAGTATGACAAGGCCTATCTCTAGTCATAGTCACAGTGAATTATCCTGCTTCGATTCGGCTTAACTCTGGGAGGAAATATGATCTGTGATGAAGATCTTCCCAAGGTTTGTCTAGACTAGTCATTGCTTTGATTACTGCTTCATCTGAAGGTAATACTAAGTCTAATGAATCGACGTTAGCGAGAGAACCCTAAGCCCAAATAGGCTCTAGAAACGGATCTAACTCTTGTGCAGGAGTCGGATCGGTGTTAGTTGAAGCTTGTTGGACTAAAGAGTACGCTACTTCAGCAGAAGACAAGGGCATGGAAATGCCTGGGTGCCCTGTCTCATCCATCGTGGCTGATGGGGAAGGAAGAATCCAAGGATCCTCAAAGTAAGTTGTGCGGAACGACGAAACTTGAAAAATCTCAACCTTATGGTGATTAGATATAAATTTGATATCATCGTGAGGAGGTGGGTAATTGAAGGTACCCATCAAGGATGGATGCAAACCAAATCCTATGTTAACAACACCTGGTTGAGAATTATCAATCATCGGGACTGTGGATGCCCCCAAAGCTAGGTCAGGTCTGGAGAAAGACAATTGATCGATGGTCACTATCCGACCCTCATGTGGAAACAACAAGACTCGAAAAACTGTAGCAACCACAGCTTGCATAGAATAATTCCAACTTCTTCCTAACAAGAGGTTATAGTCGAGGGGAGCATCGACTACCTCTACTTCAACACACACGGTTTTCCCTGCTAACTGCACAGGGAAAGAAGGAACGATGCCATGCGGTCAGAATGAACGACTGTCAAAAGCAGTGAGGAGAGTAGGTGATGGAGACAAAATGGGCTAGCCAATGGCCTTCCAGCATGCTAACAACATAACACATGTCGAGGCACACTCGTCAACCACCGTGCGGAAGATATTCTGAGTAAAAGTTTTTGTGGGATGAGACACTACTATCTGAAATGCTACGTGGTAAGGCAGATGAGGTTTTAAGTCGATTGTATCTAACATGATGGTGTCTGGATTACAAGTCTCAGTAGAGCTCAAAGTGGTTAACAAGGCTTTCCTCTGAGCAGGGCAGCTTTGGAGGACCTCCAAAGTAGACATCACACAAGGGTTTTGTGATAAATCCTCCACCACAGAGTAATTCTGGGCGGCCCTTGCATTTGGGTTGTGAGAAGATTTTTTAAATGCACCCTTTGGAATGTGTGTCATTGTTTCTCCCAACATCTTCTCAATCTGTAGAGGAAGAAATGGGAGATCAACTTCTTTACCCTTCTCAGAAGCGCTTGGTTTACTATAGTCATGCACTCTAGTTGATATTAAAGCATCACCCCTAACCATATATACGTTCGCGAATGAGGGATTGTTTGGAGGTGGGCAAGTTTCTTGGTTGCCCCCTTCTGTGCTTGTAGAGGCTTGAGTTAGATTTTGCCCATGTTGAAAGGGATTAGTCAACACTACTTGTTGTTGTTGTGTGACAAAATTTTGGGCCTCTGCAAGTCAAGGACAAAGATGGGTCGGGTGGTCTTCCGCGCACAAGTTGCATGGATACCTCGCCTTTCGTTTTTCCGTGTTGTCCCCACCAGCATTATCAGTGGGTTTTTTATCCCCCTTACCCTTCTTTCATTTTTTTTTCTTCCCTTTAGGCTGTTGGGTGGCCTTTGGGTTAGTCGACTGCACGGTGTGTACTTCCGACGTTTGGGTAGGGGGAGTAGCCAAAGCAGTAGTTTGGCTGGCTATTATGTGTTGTATGGATAATTGTTGCAACTATTTTTTCAATTGCTCAGCGGGCTTGGTTTGTGTTGAAACAACAATACAGTCGGCATGAGGTCCATCTCTCTATCTAGTTTTATCCAGTATCGAACGTGGCACATCTGGCAAGATGTTGTATAATAAACCAGACTGAGAATAGATGAGCTCAAACTGTTGAGCCCTCATGATGGCATCTTCTTCGGAGAAAACTCTGGATGTCGCGACATCTTTGGATAACTGTGGGACCAAAGACTTAAGGAACCACTCAAGTAGGAATGCTGGTGGGACTAGTACCTTGATTAAACTCTTCCGGTGTCTCCACTCTTGGATATGATCAGAGATATGGTCCGTTGTTGTCTGTTCGAAATTGGCGAGCAGCTCTGTGCCAACATCGTATCTCATAGGTAACTAGAAATGGTTAAGGAAGGCCATCGCCAGTTCACCAAAAGAAGAGTATCTTGAGCGATCGAGCTCAATGTACCATTTCACGACACTCCCAATAAGAGTACGTTGAAACAATTGCAATTGTATGGAGGCATCTTTATATTCATTAGGTAGTCACATGATCACTTGGATATTCATTAGGCTTGGCCTCGAACTTTGGAATGTTCGAAGGAAACTTTGTCGGCATAAGAGGCCAACGTGGATCATGACAAATAGGATCATTCAACAACCTTGTCAAATCTAGCAAGTGTAAAGTC
Organism: Picea glauca; assembly: GCA_000966675.3. Classification (NCBI taxonomy): domain Eukaryota; kingdom Viridiplantae; phylum Streptophyta; class Pinopsida; order Pinales; family Pinaceae; genus Picea; species Picea glauca. The sequence continues at coordinate 508,788 of JZKD02S1714098.1, forward strand.
GCTAGAAATGGTAGTTTGGGTTGCTGCTAATAACCTGGGAAAAAGGGTCCTGGAGTTTGACTGGCACTAGGTTGCCAAGAAAATTTTGGCTGCTGGCTCGGATTCTGGTAGAAACCATGGCCCTGACCAGCATAAGGATTTTGCATCTGTGGAGAAATCATCTGTTGATTTCCCAAAAAGGACATAGAGTGTTGGGCATGCATTGTATTCGAAGGACTTTGGGAAGGATTACCCCATGTTGTTCCTATGGGGAGAGGCATAGTAGTCTGTTTGGGGTTCCATTGACTATGGAAAGAATTACCCCAGAACGACATTCCTGAGGAGGGAACGGATCCTTGTCATGAATTCCAAGGTCCTGCTATGTGTGTCCCCTGTGCAGGAATAGTACCCTGTGAAGGAGTAGATTGTCCAAAAATGGGGTTGCCCCCAATCGAGAAAGTGGTTGACGAGAAAGTGTGGTTACCAAACATTCCATTCCAAGAAAATGGTGTCGAACCTACCGGCATACTATGTGAAGGTGGTCCTTGACTCCCTGCTCCAAATAAACTATTGTGTGTAGGTTTCCCAGTATATTGCTGATGCGAACCACCAAGCGAAGGGGACGAAGGAGGGATATGACCTCCTACATAAGGAAAAGCGTTAAAAGGGATAAGAGTGCCCCCAAGGTGACCTTGCAGAGGAGCGCTAGAGCTCCTTGCCCCCATACCCAAAGTCTTTAAAGTGGAGTAGGCTAGTATAGGACTTGTACCCGAACTAAGCATACCATATGAGAATGGAGGGCATGTCGCACTAGGTGTGAAAGGGGTCATGGCCGCCACCATAAACGAGTTCGATCCACTGTGTGACGTAGTTGCGGCTGAGACCATGGTGGCTCAGACCGACGATGGTAGGTTAGGAGATGACTCTCCTGTGGTGACAACTGTGGTGGGAATTGTAGGATTCCCGAAAGAAGTAACAGCATTTGTTTCCATTGCTGTGTGAGGCACTGTCTGGTGTTCGTGAAATTGGATTGGTATAATAAACGGTGCCAAGATATCAGTGGTTAGGGTTTCAACTGAGCCAAGAGAAGTTTCTTCAAGGTCCAAAATGGTTGATTCCTCTAGATTTTGTTCAGGCACAATGGTTTGTAACCCGGTTGTTTCAAAAGACCCTTGTTGGTCTAGCTTCTGCCTTAATGGTGGTGGGGTTGGCTCCAGTGTAACCAACGGTAGGCCAAGAAGCCTTCGTGACCAGTGGAGCTCAGGATCCTCCACTATGTGAGAAGATCAAAGACACGCTAAGGTAGTCTAAACGTTCAAAATTAACACACACTAAAAAAGAAGCCCCTAAGAGATAAGACAAGCAATCACTAAACTATTTAGAAGAACAGTTACAACAACCAACACTAGAGCAACTTACCGGTGAAAGTGAAACTCGAACACGGAAGCACCCTCCGGGTATACTCTGCAAATCATGGCCCGATGTCTGTCCTAGGTACCATGGTATACCCCCGTAGTCACCTGTGTATGTCCCTAAAAATATTGGCAACTAGGTTGCCAGCACGCGAACAATCACCAGGCGGGTACAGTCGAAAGTCGGGTAGACCACAATGAGCAGGGTATCGAGCTTGAAACCTGTCAAGGGTATCGAGAGAAAATGGTTCGGAATACAACTGAGGACCTCAAACAGATTCAAGACCCACAAAGCCCCGTGGCAAATGCAAACGACGGAATCCCAAAACAAGCCCTCTATATGTGTTCTCCACTACGATTGGTCCGGCTTTGGAGGGGTTATCTCCGCTACCTTTCCACACGCGACCTTGTGTTTATCCCCTATGTTAGAGGGGGGTCCCAGATAACTTCCACAAAACTGGACTTAGACACTCCCTATCTTAGACTCCAATGTTTGGTTTTGAATGGCCTTGAAGAGTTTCCTCTCCAACCTAATCCA
>JZKD02S1714098.1:510766-521715 GCA_000966675.3 Picea glauca
GAAACTGATGATGTGTAAAAGACGAAAGCAAAAAATGAATAAAAAAGCTGGAAACAAAACTTTTACTGAATGCAAAATTTCAACAACTTTTCACAAAGAAAGATTTTTAATTTTTTTCTAAGATTTTGGACAGAAAACTCAAAGGAATTTCACTCGACCTCACTTATGATCTAAGTGAACTGTAAAAACTTACGAAATAAAATACTTTTCCCTAGCTAATGATGCATAAACACACTTTTCAACCAAAGAAGAAAATGAAAAGAGATTTTTTTTTTCTATTTAAGTGCTAGTAAAGCAAGTAAGGGAAAATACCGACAAGCAAAAACCAAGAAAAACAATTCTGGCTTAAAGCGCAGATTGAAAAGATTCAGATTAAAGAATCACACAATGGCAATTGTAAAAATAATGACTCTCATGCTTGTCTAAAAACCATAAAAAATAATAATTATTATTATTATTATTATTTATTTATTTTTTATATTTTCCTGTCAACTTTTAACTGAGAAAAAGCAGGCTAAGGGTAAGATGAATCCTAAGCTACTGACTATTCAAACATAGATTCAAACACCTAAGAGGAATACTTCTTATCAAAGGAGGGGATGACTGCCCCACCCTAAACAAAAAGTAGCCTGTACCAGCACGTGACTGTCACTCAAACAACACGTGTGCAAACACGTGCTGAACAGAGACAGAGGGCGTGTACACGCAGGCTGACCTTGTATAGGCCACGTGTATATCTAAACTCTAAGGACAAATATGAAAATAGACAGACCAGACTAGGAAGAGACCTCTGGTATTGATAACTAGGATCCCTTGAAGGCTTGGATACTCTTTCTAACAGAAAAACAAATAATGCAAGGAAAAAATAATAAGGCAAAAAACAATCTGAGATAGGACTGTTAGCAACCAAGACTCAGATAGAATTCCATAAAACCACCTGAGAATGTGTGATTCTGACAGGGAAGAGGAGGACTGCCTCTAAGGTTCTCTAAATTCCTACACGCTATTGCGATCTCTACAGCGAGCATTCACACGTGGGTTGTAAGAGGATAGGGCGCGGGTACACGTGTTCAGGCCTTATGTAGGCCGCGTGTACCTCTATGTGTCCCAAAAAACACATTCAAGCAAAAGTCAGGGAAAGCTGGTATGGAAAACCAGACTCCCTGTTAGCTCAGACCTTATAGAAACGAAAGAAAAAGACAAGCAAGGGAAAAAAAAAAAAAAACTAGTCTTTAAACTACCCAAAAACTAAATAAAAATTCCAGGAAACCTAAAGAGTATTCTCCCCAGTATGGTCGCCAATTCTGTTGTTGGGAAAAACACCCTACAGACTAGCAAATAGAGTTCAGACTTTGCATGCAGATTTGACCGAATAGAAACTACTTTCTACCTACATCCCTAGATTTAAATCCCTTTTTCTTAGTAAATGCATGGAAAGGACCACCTACCTTATTACCGGCGTTCGATGTCGATCCTCCGGTGTGCTTGATTACTTGTTCACAATGCTCCTTCCAAAGATGACCTGCACTCAAGACAAACAACAACTATGCATGCATGCTACTTCTATACTCACGGGTTAGAAATCAAACATAAACTAATCGAACCATAGAAAGTTCATGAATTGGGACGGGAAAAGCATTCTCTTTATTACTTAAAGTGAGTCAACTTACAAAATTTGAGACTGGCCACCGCTCCTTGAACCTAATCCCGGGCTCCTCTTCTTCTGTCCTTCAACTGCTTTGCTTTAAATCTCCTTTGGCATGAGGAAAGGGTAAAGGGTTGGGACAATGGAATACATAAATGGGTAGAGTTTCTTTGCTATATTTTTTCCTCTTCCAAATGGTACCCCTACCCCTTCTTTTATAGGCTAGAAGGAGCTAGGTCTTTGGACGAACCCTCGGCCATGCATGGCCGGGAGTTTCAATTAACTCACCCATAGATTTTTGTCCCGTCGACAACTTTCTTTTTTTCATGATTCTGAAGGTCCACACAGGCTATAGTGGGCCTGCTAGCGTGGACACTATAGATCCACGTGGGCTGTAGTGGGCCAGCTAGCATGGAATTTTAAAAATGGAGTTTTTAGAAGAGTTGTTCAATAGTTTTTGGCAAAGAAGGGATATGAGTTGGCCTGATGCCAAGTAAGCATGTGTGGTGCAATTTAGGGTTATAACAGCTTTAAATCTACTTTGGCATGAGGAAAGGATAAAGGGTTGGGACAATGGAATACATAAATGGGCAGAGTTTCTTTGATATATTTTTTCCTCTTCCAAATGGTACCCCTACCCCTTCTTTTATAAGCTAGAAGGAGCTAGGTATTTGGACGAACCCTCAGCCATGCATGGTCGGGAGTTTCAGTTAAATCACCCATAGCTTTTTGTCCCATTGGCAACTTTCCTTTTTTCATGATTCTGAAGGTCCACGTGGGTTGTAGTGGGATTGCTAGCGTGGACACTGTAGATCCACGCAGGCTGTAGTGGGCCAGCTAGCGTGGACTTTTAAAAATGGAGTGTTTATAAGAGTTGTTCAGTAGTTTTTGGCAAAGAAGGGATATGAGTTGGCCTGATGCCAGGTAAGCTTGTGTGGTTCAATTTAGGGTTATAATAGTATCCCCACCAAAATGACCCCTGACATCACTGGAATGAAGTTCATCCAACACCCTTTCAGATTCCTCCTTTTCTAAGCAACACAGAAAAACACCATCAAAATTCTTTTGAAATAATATATCATTAATTAATTGGAAAGATGCATATTTAAGCCTTAGTGATCTTATGTTTTTAGGATCAAGGCTATGAGGAGCAGTTCTGTGCAACAAATAAATATGATATTATCATACCATGAATTGGGCACAGTTTGTGTATAGTTGATTTGTGTTTCGTTATGTTGATTTGCAGTTGATGTATTTATTTGATTTTCTTATTTTTCAACTGAATCAACTACCAATTTATAAGGGCCTTGACCTCTAACAATTTGTGCAAGCATTATTTCGAGATCATATTCCTGAAGTGATGTCATCCGAATTTCCATTTTCTCTCCCAACTCTTTCTACACTAACCGATTTATTACACCACAGTAAGGAACGACAATTTTTGTCTTGGATTTTAAGAGGTAAGACCTAAAATGTTTAATTTCTTTAAAAACAATGTATGCCTACTGATCTACTGTGGGGTAATTTAGTTTTTCTCCTTTAAAAGCAGAGCTCATAAATGAAATAGGTATCTCATTGCTTTCAACATTTTTCTGTGTAATCACAACAACATAAGATCTGTCAGATGCAAAAGTATAAAATGTAAAATCGTGGGAAAAATCAGGACTCATTAAGGAAGGTGCTTCAATTATAAATTTTCTAATGGAATTAAAATCTTGATTCTCTTGTGATCCCGATTTGGACATCCTTTTTAATCAGATTTTGTAGAGGTCTAACCATTTCAGAAAAACTCAGAACAAATTGTCTCACAAAATTAATTTTACCCAAAAAGGATTGCATGGCCTTTTTGGAAGAAGGTGGGGGAAGGTTGGCAATGGCTTGGGTTCTTTCGGGATGAATTATCATTCAATATTTAGAGACTATAAACCCAAGAAATTTCCCTTGTTCTACTACAAAGACTGTTTTTTTAGGATTGAGTGAAATGTTGAACTTGCGACATTGTTCTAACACATCCCTAAGATGTGACAAGTGGTCTCTCTTGTTCTTTGAAAAGACAGTGACATCATCTAGGTAGACCAAAATTGACTGATTGATAAGGCCACAAAAAGAAATGTCCATTTCCCTCTGGAAAGTGGCACCGACATTTATCAATCTGAAAGGAATTTTTATGTAGGCGTAAGTGCCCCATGGGGTACAAAAAATGGTTTTCAGCTGATCTGATGGAGACATAAGGAGCTGGTTATATCCTGAGAAACCATCTAATAAAGATAGTCTTTCAGAAATAGATACTTGTTGCAGAATGTGTTCCATTGGAGGAACGGGGTAATTGTCTTTATCAGAGGCTCGGTTTAAATTGAGAAAGTCGACACAAAGTCGAATTTTTCCACTCTTCTTCCTTACTGGAACTAATTTAGATACCCTTTGAGTATGTCGAACTAGAAAAATGATCTTGCGAGTGAGTAATTTATTTAGTTCATTTTTTACGGTGGGTTCTAATTTAGGATGCATTTTCCTCATTTTTTGTTGAAAAGGTTGGGTTTGGGGTTTCATAGGAATTACATGTTGTATTATGTTTGGCTCAAAAGTTCTTAGATCGTCAAGAAAACAAATATTTTAATTCTTTGAACAATTTTATAAAATCTTACTTTTCTTTTTTAGAACACCCTTTTCCCAGATTGATATTTTGAGGATTATCTCGCGTTCCTAAATTTACAGTTTCATACAGTAATGAGGAACTGTTTGTTCTGCAATTGAATACCCCTCTAAACTTTTCATGTAGGTCATAAAAAATTTATAATCTAACAACAAATTTGGGGTTAGATTTTACCAGCTCGAATGATAATTCTGCAGATCGAGGATCGGATATTACTATGAAATATCAGAGGTTTTCGTTATGAGTTCTTTCATCGATTACTACATCTTGGAAGGTGTCTTCCATATGAAAAAAATTGATGATTTATTGATCGTCATAAAATACTCGTCAGTTTTTTATGTTGTCAGGAATCGATGGTATGAATAACAATTCAACCAACAATGCATTAGGAGAAAGACCTTCAACAGGAAACAATTTAGAGGCAACATTAGCTAATAAAGCAGCTTCTGAATTACTCGATCTAGGAATGAAATTTATATTGAAAGTGATAAATTTATGCATTAAACTCAATACCTCAGTTTTATAGTTTTTCAAATGCGAAGATAAACAATGTATTGCATTTCTTACCTTCTTAACTACGATTTTGGAGTCACTAAATACTACCAATTTTTTCACGTCTATATCCAGTTCCTTCCTTAGTCCCTACTGAAGTAATTCATATTCTATTGTATTGTTAATACATTTAAACTCCAACGGACATGCAATAAATGTTTTATTACTTGTGGGATCGATAAGCACACAACCAGGACCTGCCCCTTCCCGGTATTTGGATCCATAAAAAATAATGACCATATTTCTTCATCATCAGAAATGTTCGGTGTACTTCACAGATTTGTCATCTGAGTATAGGTTGTTACTTCAGATTGTTGTTCTAGGTTGGTTATAGAGGAAATTTCATTCATGAAATTACCAAAAGCGGTAGTCATTCCCCGCGTCTCAATCCAATTTACAGTAGTAATAAAAGGTTCATTTGGATCGTTTAAATATGTTATAGTGTACTTGAGGTAACGTTCTCTTCTAATTCTGATCTTGTTAGGATGCCCATTTTTTGGAATCCATAAATGAGACCAGTCTGTAGAAAAATAGCGATGTAACTGTTCTAACCAATCTCTACTTAAAAATAAACCATACACTTCTGGAATGTCAACAACAATAATATCGATTACCTAGTGAACCTTGGGATTGGACGATAATCTTATCAACACATTATTAATTTCACCAATGACTTTGTCATTAGTTCGATATAACTAAATGATATTTAAATCAAAAGGTTTTACTTCAGCATTAAGTTTCTGACACATTGATAGAGGCATAACATTGGACGAGGCACCAGAATCGACCATGCAGTTATGTACATTTCTATTGAAAATTTTGAAAGTTAATAAAAAAGGAGGCACATTTTTTCATAAAGAAACAACAGAATTTTGTTGATTTTTTATGGCTATACCTGCAAAAGTTTTATCTAAGTTTCCTACATTTTTTTTAGATATGTCCCTTTTATCCTGATTTTCAAATATTTTTTTACCGGGTACATATTTAGTTTTATTTGGGTCACTTTTTGTTGATTTCTTGTTGATAGGATCATTCTTTTTATTATTTTCAGCAATACTTTTAAGCATTTTCTGTAAGATAAGAGGAAATTTAAGTAATAAAAAAATTAATATATTCTCCCTTAGTTTTTTAAGATCTCCAACCAAATCATATTCTAAAACTAGGGAAACAAATTTTTGTCTTGTTTCAGTTTCCTTTGGTTGTTTTGAAACCACATTCCTACTTGTTTCAGGTGAAGGTTTGTTTTGTGTTTTACTTCGAGTGTTATAGGGATGGACAGTTTGAAATTTTTCTTGAAAGATGTTGTCCGATAAATGATTGAAAATAGGAGGAGATGAGTCCTCGTCATCAGGTGTTTCTTCCTCACCTATATCGGCATGATTTTAGGGGGGAGAAGAAATAGAGTTATCATGTGCTTCCAGTATTGTTTGCAAAGCATATTGTATATCTTCGAAGTTTAGACCTTCTGTGGTCGGGTTTGGCCGGTTTGCAGGAAAAGGTTTTCTGAAAGGTGGTATAAAACCTCGTTTACTTGTAGATTCCTCCTCAATGGATATTTTCAAGTCTACGACCTGATTGGATAATTTCTGGAAATATTTTTTCAAACTTTCCAAGTCTAATGTTTCTTGTTGATTTTTAGTTTGAGGAGGCCTAGTGAGAATTTATATTTTCTTTTTAGAAGATGAAGTTGTTTCAACCTCACTACTTAGACTATCTTTTAAGCTCAGAATGTCTTTGTCAATAAGGACTGCCTCCTCAAAGGCTTCTAATAATGTGTTCTTTTTGGATATTTTAACCCATATGGCTATATTGTTATGCAGGGCCTTAGTATAGTACACAAGAATCAGATTTTTTGCAGGCATCAAATCTACAGAGATTTTATTTTTTAGCGTTAGGAATCTCTAGTTGAAATCCTTAAATTTTTCTTTCGAGTTCATTTTCAATCTAGATAGTTCCATTACCAAGACTTCTAGAGATTTTTAATCTTTGAATTTTTCTAGAAAACGGGTTTCAAACTTGTCCCAAGAGACGATGGTTTGAGGTTGTTGTGCAAAATACTAGGTTGAGGCATTCCCTTCAAAAGTGTAAGGGAATAACCTACACACGACATCTTCCTGCTCGACACTCTAGAGTATAACAACTAACATAAATTTCTTGATGTGATCCTCAGTCGATTACTTCGAATCTGGATCAAATTTGGGAAGCCATTTCTCCGGATGTTTAGGCAAAAGGTGTTGAGGTCCAGGTACTTCCACGACATCTTGATCGAGCCAAGGTCTGGAGGGATTATTTTGGTTTTCCATGGGATTTGTTCGAGTCGAAGGTTGAGATGGTTCAGATGAAGAACTAACTTCATCTGAGGATTTCTCTCTTAAAGAGGGTGGAGAAGAACCAGGTGGGGATGGTGGGATACCAGATCCCCCAACACCAAGGATACGTTCTTTAGAAGGATTGGTAATATTACCACCTAAAGGTTTTTTGGGAAGACCAGTGCCTTGAGGTTGTTCTTGAAGATTTGTGAAATCAAGGGATTGATTAAGTTGTCTACCAGGTTGTGTGATTCAGAATAAATCAATCTAAGTTCTTATGATCAATTGGTGAACAATTTCTTGGACGTCAAGACCTTGAGGAACTGGTGTCACTGGTTCGACAAGAATGTCAGGGGAAGTGTTTGAGGTAGTAGATGGGTCAAGTATAACATTAGTTTCTGAACGACTACGTGTCACGATAGGAGAATGATTGTTTGGGGGAGTCTTACGACCTTCACATGCCATAAATGAATTTTAGGCCCTCCTTCTAGTGCCATTTGTTGGTGGGTGTTTATGACACACCATCAATGGGAAGGATAGATCTGGGCCGGGGTTGTCTATTTAACCCAAGACATTTGGTATGATCTAACCTGATGGGTTTTATGTCTTTTTTATCCAAATAGGATCCTAAAAAAAACTAAAGGAAGCGAACTAACTAAATATACAACTCTAACGATCAACACATTAATTACAATTTTTCAACTAAGAGTGTTAATGTACAATGATTATATACAGTTTACAAGGTTTGCATAACACCTTGTGAAATAATTTGTTTGAGATAATGTTTCTAAACAAGATTTAGTATGAACACAACTTATTCTAATGTTCTAAATATCAAACTAATAAACAACAAATGAGTATGATTGTAATGATATAACTAAAATAGACAAAGATAATTAAGGTATAAATAATGCAATCACTAGTCATTCACATATAAACAAATTAAATAAATAACACATTGACTAACCTCTAGCTGACCAGTATTCATAAAATAAAATCACTTCTCTATGTTTGTGTGAGCTCCTCTTGTCCTGTGTCAAGTGAAAATCTATGACAAAAACAAGCACAATACTTCCCGAAGAAATTCAAGGAAGCGTTTCATATTCTGGAGTGAGTTTATGATGACAAAAATATAAATAATTATATATCCTATAACCTTGAGATATACAATAACTAAGAATGAGACAAATCTCAACCCTCAATAATGGTGTTATCAACCATTTATCATCAGACGTAAAATCAAAATACTAAAATAGATGATGAATCATAGGTACAAACTAGACCAGAAGATAACGAACAACATAAAGAAAATCATGATATAAAGTATTATGTGGAGAAAAGAGTAAAGCTAATTTGACACAAATACCATTTCATATCAAAAAATTACATGAGAATACAATTAAAAAAACACTGCACAGTTTACACAGGTCTAAATCCAAAGAGAAAACTACTTTCTCATATAATTTCAAAAATATATGTCCATTCTATGGTCCAGGGAAAACATGTCTCTATCACCAGGCAACATAGCTATTTAAACATGTTTCTGGCATGTTACCTCCTATCACACAAGATAGAGGAAGATCTCTTAAAATACATTTTTCACTAAAATAGAGCAACAAAAGATACTCATGTTGGAGTCTTTTAATCAAAAAATATTTATATTAATGAACATTGTTTTTTTCGAAATGGGAAATTACTAGTCTATTGAACGCTTAACCCATCACTATTTTCCTTAAGCATAGCACCATAATCTATCATTTACTTGAAATGATAAAATGAAATCAAAATTTAGATAATAATCCCAACAAATACTTTAAATAAATTGGCTACAGAATCTTTCTATTATGTAGCTAGTCTCAAAATAAAAATAAAATAAAAAATGAATCTAACTATTATTTCTCAAACAAAATCAAATTGTAAAAACAAAACAACTATTTACCAATTCAGAAATTTGACAGAGAAGCATAAAAAATGTCTAAATTTATAATGGTATTGAAGTTTGTGGAATTTTTGATGATCACATTCCCAGATTGCTTAATATGTTTGTTAGCCCAGTTGCGGTCAATCGAATGTAGAATCTCAACTCGTCATTCTCCCTCTCAAGCACTGAATTTCAGGTGACAATCTAGTTCAATTTTGATTGTAGGCAGGGGACATCCTGATAATACCTCTCAATCCAATTGAAACAATTTTCGCAATGCACTAATTCTATTCTATGAAAAGGCCAATTTTGCTCTGCAGTGGGTATTTTAACCTGTTCCATAATTTGTTTTAGATCATGTTGTATACCTGAAAACCCTCCTTTTTCTTTAAGAATGGAGGAATATTTGATACGAAATCAAACTCTAGTGTATTAGCATTGATATTGTCCCCAGGGATTCGATCATCGATATCATCAGTAGCATCTTGATCATCGATGTCATCCTCAAAAAATGGATCATCGACCTCAATCACAGGGATTTGTTTCTCATGATCATGATGTCGATTTCTTAGTGTTCGATAAATGATTCGTCCAGATATTTTATTTTTAAAAATGATGTCTGGACTTATTTGTTTCTTTCGCCTACCCTGTTTCTTTATATCAATTTCATTTAAATCAAACTGAATTGGCTCAGGATTAGAGATAGTAAGGATTTTATCCTTTAGATCATCCAAAACCTCTTCTAAAGATTTCTTGGGAATAAAATCTCATATCGGTTTCTTTCCTATGTATGGATTCTAGAGAACAATAGGGGTTTCAACTATAGATGCAGGGCTCTCTTGAAAATTGACATGTAGGTTTTCCATAGAGGGGTTTGATCGACAGGGAATGGGAAATTCATTAATACGCAGAGGTAAGTATGTCATGTTTTCAAGTAAGCCAAACCCATTTCTATACATGAAATCATGCCCAATATCCCTAGCTTTAGACAAATGTGAAATCACCAGAATTCAGATGAGGTTGTGATGGAATAGACTAGATTGAGCATTTAGGTTTTGTCTCTGGTAGAAAATGGCCATTTTTTGTAGGCTCCTAAGTAGATAAAATGGCATATTCAAATTAAAACCCATAAATACCATCAAGAAATGGACATGATACAAGAATACGAGACTGTATCTACCCTCATAGGTAATAAATTGTATAAGCATCAACAACAAGTCATGTTGTCATGCTTTAAATAGAACAATGGTTGTACCGTTTGCAATGTAACATGACTTCTTGGAAGCCATGAATGAGTTCCATGGGACGCATTCGAACTTGAGCTTTTTAGACCAATGAGGTCCCTCTTGGCTAAATCCTATAGCCTCTTCAATCGAACTATCAGTCACCTCTAACTGCAAATCCCCAATTTTAGCCCTGGCACCATCAAAAGTATAGGCAAAGGCTTGAGCCAATTTGAGGTTGAAACCCTCAAATCATTTTATGAACCCATCCCAACCATAATCCACAAGGTATTCCATGAAATAATCATGTGAGAGGAGATCCTATGAACCATTGGACTCTATCCTCACCACGGGCACGATTGATAAGATTACACGGAAAAAATAGGAGTAGTGAAGGGTGAGGTGTCTTTGAAAACACATGAAATATAGGATGAGGTCTGCATATTTGGAAGAAACCTAATACCTAAGGATTTGAAAATCCTCCATAGCAACCATTTGGAGCATTGAGTGGATACTAAACCAGAGGACATGTGTTAAGAACCAAACATCAATATAGCATAGAAAAACCTCATGAAAAGTACTCAACGCCTTGAAAAAGAGATAATATCAGATAATAAGCCTCTTCGAGGGGGAAACCTCCTTTTAC
>JZKD02S1714098.1:532046-545975 GCA_000966675.3 Picea glauca
CTAGGTTAAGTATACCCCCTGAATGATACTCTCCTTCATTGTATTATTTATTGTTGACTGATTCTGGTGAACCAGAATGTTATGAAGAGGCAATGCAGGTAGACACCAAAAGGAATTGGGAGTAAGGAATGAAAGAGGAAATCGATTCCTTGGTAAATAACCATACTTGGGACTTGGTTCAGTTGCCTACAGGAAAGAGAGCATTGCAGAATAAATGGGTTTACAAGTTGAAGGAAGAAGATGAAGGAGAAAAGTGGTACAAGGCTAGACTTGTTGTAAAGGGGTTTGCATAAAAGAAAGGTATAGATTTTGATGAAATATTTTCTCTTGTTGCTAAAATTACTTCAATTAGAACTATTTTAAGTCTTGTGGCAATAGAAGATTTGCTTCTTGAACAGTTATATGTCAAAACGGCTTTTCTCCATGGGGATTTGGAGGAAGAGATTTATATGCAGTATCCACAGGGGTATGAGGTCAAAGGGAAGGATAATTTGGTATGCAGGTTGAAGAATAGCTTATATGGCCTAAAGCAAGCTCCAAGGCAGTGGTATCTGAAGTTTGACATGTTTATGACAGAATAGGGTTATAGTAGATTTCATTCCGATCACTATGTTTATTTTAAAAAGCTAGAAAATGGAAGCTTTATTATCTTGTTATTGTATGCAGATGGCATGCTTGTTGCAGGGTCTAATATGTAGGATATAAATGTGCTCAAGAAGAAATTAGCCAATTCATTTGCAATGAAGGATTTGGGTGCTGCAAAGAAAATCCTTGGTATGAGAATAACAAGAGACAAGAAAAATCACAAACTGGATTTGTCTCAGGGTGAGTACACAGAGAAGGTGTTGGAGAGGTTTAGAATGCAGAAGGCAAAACCAGTTAGTACACCTTTGGCCAGCCATTTCAAATTAACTAAGGAAATGTGTCCCAAGACACAAGAGGAGATAGAATACATGTCATGGGTCCCATATTCATCAGCAGTGCGCAACTTGATGTATAACGGTTTGCACAAGACCAGATATTGCACATGCAGTGGGAGTTGTGAGCAGGTATATGAACAATCCAGGTAAAGAACATTGGGAGGCAATAAAGTGGACTCTCAAGTATTTTAGAGGTACTACTACTCATGCATTATGTTTTGGAGGTTCAGACACTTTTCTACAGGGATATGTTGATTCAGATATGGCAGGTGATAAAGATAGTAGGAGGAGTACCACAAGGTATGTTTTTAATATAGGTGGAACAAAAATAAGTTGCATTTTGAAACTACAAAAGGTTGTTGCACTTTCAACAACAGAGGCAGAGTATGTTGCTGCTACAAATGCTAGTAAAGAGATGATTTGGTTACAGAGGTTTATGGAGGAATTGGGAAAGAAGTAAGAGAATAGTAGGTTGTACTGTGACAGTGAGAGTTCCATTCATCTTGCAAAGAACTCAGCCTTCCATTTGAAGACTAAGCATATACAGTTGAGGTACCACTTCATACAATCAGCCTTGGAAGATGGACATTTGAAGTTGGAAAAGATACACACTAGCCAGAATCCTACAGACATGTTAACAAAGGGAGTAACTAGGGAGAAACTGAGTTCCTTCTCAGTTTTAGTTGGTCTTCAAGAATGAAGATGAAGATGAGAAATTTTCCAGGTCCAAGAAGGTTCAGATTCCAACAAATACAGCAGCGGCAGAGCTGTTGAGATCAGTCTCCAAGTGGGAGATTATTGGTTGTGGAGCCTGATTATCTTCCTAATTCAGAGGTATTTTACTTTCATCCATGTTTATACCCCATGAAGTATTTACACCCCAGAATTATGTACACTCTTCCACGCGGGGGAGTGCAGAGGGGGGGTACCCCCTCTGTGGGGTCCAGGGGGGCTATCCCCCCGGCTGGGGGGTCTGGGGGAAAGCAGGCCCCTAAAGAGGGTTCGAGGGTAGCATCCCTCAATGGGGGTTCGGGGGAGAAGACCCCAAAGGAAAATTTTCCTTGAAAATGCATATTGTAATTTCATTGTAAATCTGGACCGTTCATTATAAGGTCGCAGATCTAACGATAGAGATTATGTTAGGGTCTTTTTGCCCTAGAAGGCAACCCTCTTTTATGAGGGAAATGTATTGTGGCTATGGTTGATGGCGAATATTGTTTTCTGAGATAGGATATTGTGAGAGAAAGAATAGGAAGTTACAATGGGTTTGTTGTAGGTTGTATCCCTTTATATGCTAGATAATAACAAAGGACCTAGCAATTTCTCTAGTGGACGTAGCCCACACTGGGTGAACCACGTAAATCTGTGTCTCTATTCTATTGTGTATCTTCTATGTTTTGTTTCCACATTTGTTTTATTTTATTTCTCCACAGTCCTGTTTTTCTAACAAGGTGGTTAGGGTGATCCACTCTCTTACTTGAATCTGCCGAAATTATTGAAAAACCCACATTTTTGTGATTTTGCTCTAAAATTTGTAAAATTCGTTTTAACCAAATTCTGAGTTTGGAGGATTTGGTTATATCATTTCCCCTTGTATTTCATGTATAATTAAGAGTCTCATAGGGCTGAGGAGGAGCTATTATTATCATGAATTGTTTTTTAATGAGAGATTTATTCTTGTGAGAAAGCTTTAAGGAATTGTTAACCATGTAAAAACAAAGTTTTTTATCTCAATGAAGAATTGATTGTTCCTGCAACATTGGACACCATATCCATTTGATATTAGTCTTTTTAGCAGCACTAAACTCTTGGGAAGGGCCCCTTAGAGTGGTAGGTGTTTCTATATTTTATTTTCTTTGTATATTACCATTACATTTAGTTTCTTTTCTTCTTGCATTATTGTTTAGTTTGAAAGTCATGTATTGTGTATTTGCATTCTACAATTAGTTTGTATTATGCAAATTGATTCGTAATAGATAAAACTCAAATCAACACCCTCTCACTCAATGCTTGGTACATTGCATTTGATTTAGTTCAATCCCTTTCTATATGCTTTCAATTTATGAGTTTTCATGTTACTCTATCTCTGAATTTAATGACTACTTGGTCAACAGTTCAATTGCTTCACACATCGCTTTAATTTTGTATTTTCTTATCCAATCACTCTAATAATTCTTTGTTACTAAAATTTCTACAGAGATACACTTTCCAAATATCTCTCAAACTACCTCCAATGGATTTCATAAACCCACACATTCCCACATTCAATCCTCATAAAGAGTACTATGTTTCCAATGTCTCTTTTTCAGCCAACACATTCTGTTAAACCAAAGATCTTCATTCTTATTCCATTATCTACAAATCTACCATTGAATTCCCTTTTAATTTCTTTGCTTCATTGATCAAATTTCCTTTCAAATATGCATCCCAATCCATTCATTACACCTTCCTTTCAATTGTTTCAAAACATATTAAAATAGAGCTTTAGTATTTGTTTGAAAATTTGCATTTGCATGTGTACATTAAAACAAAAAAACATATATTTTAAAGTGCATTTATTATTCACAAATCTATGTGTGTTTCTCCTCTTATTATTCTTACTATATAACACCTTTCCACTCCTTTCTTATATCCTTCATGATTTGATATCATTGCTTGTTTGTTTCAATGCTCTCAAGCACCATAACTAAATGAACATCAATCTGAGATTCTAGTTCTTTCCACTTTGTATTTTTGCATTGTCATTCTTTCTCTTTCATTTTCATTGCTTTCTATGCTTTCTCATTGTAATCGATGCATTTGATTGAGGACAAAGTTTGAGTTTAGATCTCATTTCATATTACCTATTTTTTAACCATTTGATTATCTTTTTAGTCACTACTGGAATCCATTGAAGGACATGAAACTTATGTAAGCTACTCACAATTAATCACTCGAACAACAGGTTGAGTGCATGGAATGTTGTGATCTAATCCTTTATAGCACTAATTTATTCATGTCTCCCAGTGATTAATCCTTAGTGTTTATCTCCTGCAGTTTACATTTAAATTTTGCAGTGTGGGTTTGAAGATTGTTTTGTGGGCTTTAGATTAAGCTTGAATAGGCAACAATTGATCCAGATTTTATGAGAAGAATGAAATGAATACATATTATTAAAATATGTTTAACACATAATAACAAAGATACAATATAATTAGTTTTCTATTCAATAAGGAAATAAGCTGAAACTGTAAAATGCAGTGGAAAACAAGCTTGTTGGAATGGTGGTGGCTTATCTCTGAGAAGAGATGTGACGGATGTGCTCATTCATAAGAAGATGATTGCAATGAGGCTCTGAAGGCATTTTTACAATAAATAGGAATTCCAAAATCCCTAGAAATCCAAAAACCTAACCCTAGGAGATGAAGCACCAAAAGTCATGTGGGCCCCGTTTGGGTATGTTAGTACATCAACTTCCCTGGGTTGTAACTTTTTCATACGATCTATTTTTTAGGCGCACAATATCCCATTGGAAATGTATCATAGAGGAGATTCATTTTGGGGGATCAATGAGAGCCTTCAAATATCATTGAGAATATTGATCCCGAAAAACCTTCATTTAGGCCCTCAAAATGGCCCCAGAAGTTAAAAACTGCTAAAAATATTAAATTGCCAAAATTGCCAGAAAATGGTTTTGAGAGAGTTGGAAAAGGTGGGTGGCCACCGATATCCACCTAGATAAATCCTCCCTCATTAGGAATAAATGGTATCCATTTCATTTATTTCCCCCATCAGATGAGGAAATTTCTGTTGAATTTGGCCTTGGGTGAGCCACTTGCCTTGGTGCAGGAGCTACCCTACTTTGACGACTCAATAAAGATGGATCCTTTGTTGTCGAGCTCCCTTGATATGTGTGTCTAAAATATGATCATTGGATGCTTGTTTCATGTAGTCAGGGTTGAGCTATTTTGGTGTCATCTTCTCTTCTATCTCTGAGGTGTCCAATAATGGTGGGAAATATGGCCGAAGGAGAGCCACGTTGAAGACTGGGTGCAGGCCAAGGAAAGGGGGAATGTTGAGCTAAAAATAATTACCACCCACAACCTTGGTGGTGGTGTACATACCATAAATTAGTGGGAGAAACTTTTGATGGGGCCTTGTAAGGCATTATTTCTACAAGTGCAACCAAACTTTATCTCCCACCTGAAACTTGTGTGGCACCGCATGTTAATCATGACACTACTTGTACTTGGCATTAGAATTTTGTAGAATATCCTGAACCTACTAGTGGATGTGTGGATCCTCTCAATGAACCAAGTGGCTTTGTCATATTTTGGTGGATCGGGGGATGAGTCAACCAAGCTGATCACCAGGGGTAGTGCAACATCCATGGGGCCCAATGGTTGGAATCCCAACCCCACATGAAAGGGGTTGTGGCTAGTTGAGGTATGCAAGGATCGGTTGTCGCTATGTTGGACATAGGAAAGACTCTTATCCCATGTGCTGGGGTGTTTTGAATTGTACATGCACAGAATATGTATGATCATCTGATTGATGACCTCAGTTTGGCCATCTGTCTAGGGGTGGAGGGTAGTGGATTTGGTGAGCTTGGTATCCAGTAGTTACCAAAGGCTTGACCAAAATATGTTAAGGAAACGATTGTCATGGTTTTAGATAATGGTTTGTGGGATCCAAAAATGTACCCATACTCATTCAAAGAAGAGCTTAGCAGTGGCTTATGTTGTGATGTTCTTCTTGCAGGCGACTAGAATTTCCATCTTGGAAAGGAGATACACAACCACAAAAACATAGTCATTTCCCCTCTTGGTGGATGGTAGGCTCGACATGTAGTCCATTGAGATGGATTACCATGTCCTGTCAGGAGTAGCAAGAGGGGTGTACAGGCCCTGTTTCTTAGTGGTCGGTTTGGCAATAATGCAGGCGGTGTAGGGCCTGATATACTTGTCGACATCCTGTCGAAGTTTCGGCCAGTAGAAATGTTTCTGCGGCACTGCCACTGTCTTTTTTATGCCAAAGTGTCATGCCACCTGACTGTAGTGAGATTCCCAAATAATCTTTGCGTGCTTGCTTAATGGAATGCAAAGATGGCCCAAATGACACAACAACTCGTCTTGAATATGGAAATTAGTGACCATTGAGTTGGCGCCCAACAGTTGGTAGGTGGTGGAGAAGTCAGAGTGTGTCTCATAGAGGTGGGGCCATCCGAAGGTCTCATGGCCACAAGAGTCTAGCACCATGGTGAGTGTCGCGACTGGAGGTCAGCTGAGGAAATCAGCAAATCAGTTGGTACTTCATGTTTTATACTTGATGTTGAGGTGGAAATGTTGTAATTATGTTGACCACTTTTGATGGTGGTCATTTTGCAATTTTCCTTGGGTATGCATGCACTGTAGTGGCTTGTGATCAGTGTGGATGATTGTCTCCTTCTCAAGAATGTAATGTCTCCACTGGTGATAGGCTTGCATAATGGAGTACATTTCTTTGTCATAAGTAGGGTACTTATAGACAACATATGATAGTGTCTCACTATGATATGCCACGAGGTGGACGTGTTGAGTGAGAATGATGCACACAACATAGTATAAAGCATTTGTCTTGATATCAAAGGGATTTTTCATGTCCTATAATGAAATTATTAGGGATGAGCACAAACACTTCTTCAAGTCATCAAAGGCTTTTTGTTAGGACAGGCCCCACACAATGTTTTCCTTACTTTACTGCTGAGGCCCAAGAAGCTCTGAAGTTTAGTGAGTGTGGTTGGGGTTGTCCAGTCCCAGATGACATGGATATTTGTTGGATCCACATGCACACCATGTTGATCAATGATGTAGCCTAAGTAATGGACCATGTCCATGTTGAAGGAGCATTTTTCCAAGTTTACATATAGTTTGTGCTACCGCAAGGTGTGTAGAACCTGTTGAATATGTTGCAAGTGTTCTGCCCAAGTCTTGTTGTAGATGAGGATGTCATATAGATACACCACTACAAAATTATTGGTGAAATGTCATAGGATATCATCCATCATCCTCATAAAATTTTCTGGAGCATTTTTCAAACCAAAAGGCATGACTAGCCATTCAAAAATACCTTCTTTTGATTTGAAGGCAGTCTTCCATACATCTTTTTGTTCTATTGGGACCTGGTGGTATCCAAACTTCAGATCAATCTTACTGAAGTATTTGGACCCCATGAGCTGATCAATGAGGTCATCAATTCGGGGAATCAGGTACCAGTTTTAGACTGTGATTTTATTTAGGGACCAATAATCAATGCAGAGTCACCAAGTCCCGTCTTTCTTCTACACCAGCATGATTGGGCTCCCACAAGGAGATGAGATGGGATGTATGTGACCCTTTTGGAGAAATTCTTGGATATACCTCTTGATCTTGTGGTTTTCTAACAAATATTGGAGGTAGACTGGCCCACTGGGTAGTGGTGCACCTAGGGTCAGATCGATGGAATTCTTGACCTAAAAGTGAGGAGTTACCCCGATAGGAGAGGAGAAGATATATGATTATTCTTCCATGACCTTAACCACTTTCTTCTGTTGTGTGGAGAGATCAGTCGCAGAGGCCCTGGATGTGGCTATGATATTTCACTCACTCTGAGAGTGAACCACGAAGGAAAAAAATTTACTGGTCTGAGAGATGACCTTCTTGCATTTCTTGGCATAGATCAAGGAAATAGCACTAGGACGGACTTCCTCGGGTATCTTGTACAATTTCCCGTTCAAAGAAATAATAGCACTATGAGGCCTAGACTCATAGACAACATGAAATTTCCATAAATAAGGTTGGCCCAAAATAACATTACAAACTTTGAGAGGAGCAACATCACACATTACCTCATCTTTGAAGGGCTTGATGTCGTATGACAGTCGACACTGTGGTCTGACACGATGATCGATTCCTTGGAAAAGCCATCCAATGGTGTAGGGTTGTGGGTATGACATTGTTGATAGGTCCAGCCACTTGAATACCTCTACTGAGATGAGGTTCTTCTAGCTACCGCTATCAATGATGAAGTGCAGTGGGGTGCCTTTTACCCATATCTGTGAATGGAAGAGGCACTCTCCTTATTTTGGTTCGTCTGGTTCACTGGGCTAGAACTTGGTGGTAGCAATGGTGGCACTTGGTCCCATGTCAATGATTCATCTTCACCTTTCTGGTTCTGACTCAGAGTCATAACCCGCATCTGATTCAAAGGCTTTCACTTGGTGCGCAAGGTATGGAAGATATTTCTAAACTCTGGCACTGCTTGGTATACAAGTCATCATAACTTCCAACAGGGTAGTATTATTCCTTAATAGAATCTTTGAAGGATTCCCAGGTGGTCGCGACTGTAAATAATGAGGGTTCCTCTATCTCCTTTTGCTCACAGAAATTTTCCCACCAGTCTTTGACATGGGGAATGGATTTGAGGAGTGAAAAAGTAATATTTTCTCTATTCGAAAAGTTATGGATATAAAAATACCCTTCTAGTAGATTCAACCACTTATCTACAACATCTGCGTCTATACGACCTTCAAATATAGGAATATCGAAGTTGATTTGTACCTTGAAGGGGGCGATGCCTCCGCTCAAGGAAGATGCATTGCCTGTTGGTAGCCGCCAAAGTATTTGCGCAAAAATATCCATCATTTCATTCCTCTACTGCATGAGGGCTTCCTAAAGGAACATTTTGAAAGGATCCCTTGTCCCATCATATTTCTTTTCTCTTACCATGAGGGGTCACTTGGGCATGCGAGATATTTTTTCCTCGAGAGAAACAAGATCGATACACAATTCTTTGTACCCTGACCTCGTTGGGGACATGCATTAAGACGACAAGGAGAAGACCTCTTTGATACAACTGATCAGGATTTTATGAGGAGAATAAAAATAATACATATTATTAAAATATTCTTCACACAGAATAACAGAGATATAGTATAATTGGTTTTCTATTCAATAAGGAAATAAGTTGAAACTGTAAAATGCAACGGAAAACAAGCTTGTTGGAATGGTGGTGGCTTATCTCTAAGAAAAGATGTGACGGTTGGGCTCATTTGCAAGAAGATGATTACAATGAGTCTCTGAATTACTTTTTATAATAAACAGGAATTTCAAAAACCATATACATCCAAAAACCTAACCCTAGGAGATGAAGCACCAAAATTCATGTGGGCCCCATTTGGGTAAATTAGTACATCAACTTCCCGAGGTCATAACTTTTTCATACGATCTTTGTTTTAGGCACACGATATCCCGTTAGAAAGGTACCTTAGAGGAGATTCATTTTGGGGGCTCAATCAAATACTTTTTTTTATCATCGAGAAGCTCAATCCCGAAAAACCTTCATTTAGGCCTTCAAAATGGCCCCAAAAGTTAAAAACTGCTAAAAATAGTAAATTGCCAAAATTGCCAGAAAACTATTTTGGGCGAGTTGGAAAAGGTGGGTTGCCACCGATATCCACCTGGATCACCAATATTGCATTTATTGTTCTTTCACATTGAAGCTTACGATCCCTGGTTGATAATTTAATCTGGGAATTAATAGTGCATATATTTAGCCCCACATTTTTGGGGTCATTGTTCGGGAGGTGCTAAAGGGATTAGAGCATAGGTAGGTTGCTTTTATTTTTCAAAAGCCTTGATTGTTCCTTTCCTGCAAGGGTGTTTCTTTTCATGCAATTGTGTTTATTTTTCATGCAAGTGTGGTGTGATTTTAAGGATGAACTAAGGGTAGAGAAAATATGGTAAGACGCAAGAGAAGAGCCCACACATCCACTTTAGTGGGTTTTCTCCAAAGTTAGGTTTTCCTCTTCCTTTAAGTAGTTAGATTTTTTTTTATTATAATTTTTTATATATGAGAAGAGAAGATAACTTGTGTGAACATATAACTTGGTGACAACGGGGTCCTAGTATCATGGTTGTGCTTCGAGTATATAATTGTTTTTCTTACATTTTCTTTTAGTTTGCTTATTTTTATTTCTTTAGGATTTTTAAAAGTTTTTTGGGGCACTGTAAGAACCCCCTCTACCCTAATACATGTGTGGAACAGGACCCATCAACCAGCAACAAGGACTCAAATATGATCAAGAGTTTGGAAGAAATCCCTCCATCCTAGCAGTAGTTGGGATCTCAATCTATGCCTCGCAGAAAGAACAAATCTTGACAACAGTCAATAACTTAAATGTCACTCCACATCCACAAGAAGATCTAGAAGTATCCTTTGATTCCCTTTGCCAATATATCTAGGAGACCAAAGAACCATGGACTACATTCGATGGAGAGCCACCATTAGAACCTGAGATCAAGGAGATTTTGATATGCCTTTCTAAAGATCCTAGATGCACCGACGAGACTCGTTATTCGAAAGAAGATGATCTGCCTGGAATGACAAATGGAGACATGCAGAGTGCTATAAATGAGGAACTGAACCAAGAACATCATGATTATATCGAACATTGGTTCCAGACAACAACCAGATTGAACCACCACTCTCTTCTTCAACAACTCTTCACATCATCATCAAATAGTTGGTTATTCGTACTTTTGTATGCATTAAAGCTTCTCTTTTAAAATCGAGTATGAATGTATTTATACACATTTTAAGCACATAGTTACACTGGAAATATTCTTACATGTGAAATATGATTTCTTGTTCTTAGATAGGATAGAGTAAACGTTGCATGTTAGTTAACCTAGTTCTAAATAAATGCAACATATTTTCATTTTTATTTTCAAATAAATGAAATGAGATGAAGATAATATTCGCCATCTATCATCAAAAACCAAAACATCTTAGGATATTTCTTCTTATTATTACATACATATTTCTGACTATTAATACTAACAATTGCTCATAAGCCTAATATTAAAAATATTATGGGGATTTGCAAAATCTTTAAGGTCTTCATAATGATGCCCATAGGTAACTTGTACATCCTAGTTTCATATCAGAATTTGTTATTCAAAAATTCTTATCAAATAGTAGCAGGAGAGTGAATGATACTTCTATGTGTCAGGGAACAAAATATTATATGGAGAAGATGAACCTTGTTGTACATGATAAGTCAACTGAGAGGGGGGTGAATCAGTTGTATAAAATTTCTTTCATTTTATAAGAAGATTACTTATTAATCAATAAATCATGCCTTTAACATTTAACTTGCAGTAATACATTTAACCAATAAATATACAATCGCATAAATGAAATAGTGACACTGTGATTTTTCATGAGGAAACCCAAAAGGGAAAAACCTCTTATTCTTATGAATAAAAGGAAAGCTTCAACTCCTCTTTACATTCTTATTTTATCTGAGCTACAACCCAGATGAGGCTGCTACCTCTATTTCTTAAGCACCTACCAAATGGAAGCTACAACTCCCAGATGTACAAGCACAAACTTGTACAGGGGACTTTTATAGTCTCCCCTTGCTCCTCCCTACCACCCTGGAATCCTTCTCTGTCACTAAGAACCTACAAACCAACTCTTTATCTTCTCTGGAAAAGTATTCATCATTCAAGTCTTCTCTGTTTATATAATCATATCAAAATCCATTCTTCTCCCCTTGATCTCTGCTATATCTTCATCATTTATTCTCACTGTCCCTGTATGATTTTATTTTGGTTTTATATTCATTTACAGAAATGAATTCTACCTTAGAGCTATGGTTGTACCATTAATTCCATACACACCAACATTCATCTCACCAAATTTCACTTATTTCTACCCTATACATTCAGAGCGTACACTCGAACCCTCAGGCTTCGAAGATTCAGTTACAATAACTGAATAACTATCTTACAGTGATTATTATTGGCCAAGGCATCTAGAAGAACAATAACCACACAATCAGTTTAAGTATTAAATCCGCATTGTTCGATATAGAAGATGGGTCTTTTTCTTACTCCATATGCCCATCAGCTATGACCACGAGCCTTTACCAAAAGGCGCTTTCGTGATTTGCATACCGGCAATCCTGAGGTGAATACATCTCGTCTCTTCATGTTGCGATCTCCAAAAAGGAGCTTTAACTTGGTGCTAGCTCCTCCTTCTCACATGACCAATGGCAGTGACTACAACCTATACAAAAGGTATTTCGGCGTTTCGCATTTCAACATTTCGGTTTTTAGCGTTTCAGCATTTCGGCATTTCGATGATTCACATTTTGGCTTTTAGCATTTCGGCATTTCGATGTTTCACATTTTTGCATTTCGGCTTTTAGCGTTTCGGCATTTTGGCGTTTTCGCATTTCGGCATTTCGACATTTCTATGATTAAGTGTTTTGACACTCCAAGTCACGATCCCTGAAACGATATGACGTGTCCCTTTCGATATTTCGGCATTCGTGACTTCGTGATGTTGGATTTTTTTCTTACCATGCAAAAATCTCGAAATATAAATTCTCTGAGTGACTTATCATAGTGACATTACTTAGAATGACGTGTCATGTGTTGGTCAATCTCTGATCTCTGAAATTCAAGCTAAGGGTGTTGACTCCTCTTCCAAGGCTCGTTTCACATGTGAACTTGATTTATAACCAAATGCTCACTTCCTGGGTTCTTTGTAGTTTCACGTTTCGATATGTCAAGAGGCATGCTATCTCCAAATTAGGAACCATTGTACCTATGCAAACTGATCCACGATGCCTGTGCAAACTGACCAACAAACTCCCCCTTTGGCATTTTAAAGTTTGACATTAATGACAAAACCAAGTCCTGTGCAAACTGTGCAAACTTCCCTACTGTGCAAACTACCCAATGCAAACTGCAAGCCCTACCAAAAAACTCCCCCTTTGGCATTGATGAAAAACTTTAAATATCTTCTACCCCTTTTGACATCTATGGAAAAGGAATCAACCATACTCCCCCTGAGCAAAGAAATTCATTTTACCAACAACTCCCCCTATCAATAATAGTCAATAAACATGTGCAGTCTGGTTTTATAAAGAACCTCGTGCAATCTTTGAGAATAAAAAGAAATTACAGAGGGTAAACCCCCAACTGATCCCTGAGACTTTCAAATTGCATTTTAGATAAATGTTTAGTAAATACATCTGCTATTTGATCCTTTGTGCCAACATATTCCACTTTAATAACTTTAGACATAACCTGCTCTC
The DNA here is from genome assembly GCA_000966675.3 of Picea glauca. Classification (NCBI taxonomy): domain Eukaryota; kingdom Viridiplantae; phylum Streptophyta; class Pinopsida; order Pinales; family Pinaceae; genus Picea; species Picea glauca. The sequence continues at coordinate 545,073 of JZKD02S1714098.1, forward strand.
TTAGAAAATGAAATTTAATGGGAATGTGCTTTGTTTTGGAATGCATAACAAGATTTTTGGAAATACTAATTGCACTGGTATTATTACAAAAGATAGGTATAGGTTCATTATAATGAATATGTATATCTTCCAGCATCTATTTCATCGATAGAACCTGATTACAACAAGTTGCAGCTACAATGTATTCTGCTTCAACAGTAGACAAAGACACTGCTGATTGTTTTTTACTTGACCAACTTACAAGACATCCTCCAAGAAAAAATGTTTCTCCACTAGTACTCTTCATGTCATCAACACAACCTGCCCAATCAACATCAGTGAAAGAATATAAATCAAGCTGATTACCTATAGGATAACATAAACCATACTCTCTTGTCCCCTTAAGATATCTGAAAATTCTTTTGACTGCAAGTAGATGAGAAGTTTTTGGTGAAGCCTAAAACCTGCCAACTTGACAAACTATATGCATAATATCAGGTCTTGTAGCTATAGCACAAAGAAGACTACCAATCATAGATTTGTATACTGTATGATCAACATCTTTAGTATCATCAAACTTACTTAATTTACAACCAGTAACCATGGGAGTGCCAACTAGTTTAGAATCTTCCATATGAAATTTCTTAAGCATTTCATTGATATACTTGGTTTGAGAAATGGAAATACCTTTATCATATTGAGTAATTTGAAAGCCTAAGAAAAACTTCATTTCTCCTAGCATGGACATCTCAAACTCTTTTAGCATACTTTCAGCAAACTGTTTACTGAGCCTATTATCATCACTACCCAAAATGATATCATCTACATATATCTCAACAATGATCAGGCTATCATTTTCTTCTTTAATATATAGATTACTATCAGTGTTACCTTTCTTGAATCCTTGTTGCCTCAAGTAATTGT
>JZKD02S1714098.1:558414-577180 GCA_000966675.3 Picea glauca
TACAAGATGATTCAAAATGAAAATGTCTCCTTGGTATATATAGGAGACTAGGAGGTATAATTACAACTAACGGCCTAAAGCCGACATAAATAAAATAACATTACTAATATAATATTCCCCAATTAATGGGTAATGAGCCAATATTAGGGCTTAACATACAACCACCATCACCATCATTTCATAAACCATTCTCCACATGCACACCATTCACCATCACTCTGATACCCCATCCATTGTTTGTCCTCCATTTTTATGATAATTTTGTTTCTCTGTTTAAAAATCAATCTATGATAGTTTCCAAAGTGTCTCTCCACAAGAAATAACACCTACACAAAAGAAACAATGTCACATAAATCTATAATAATATTATCATAAGTTCTTCATCTTGTTTGCATGAGGACATTCAAATCCTTAGGTTTGAGGGTGTGTCGGGCTCCATTTTTTTCATATTTTTCGTCATACAAATACACTCATCATTACACCTTCTCCCCTCATTTCATCAATAATATATCCTTAATTCCACCACAAACGTCTTTTTTTCTTTTCAAATAAATGAAATGAGATGAAGATAATATTGTTCATCTAACATCAAAAATCAAAACAACTTAAGATATTTCTTCTTATTATTACATACATATTTCTGACTATTAATACTAACAATTGCTCATAAGACTAATATTAAAAATATTATGGGGATTTACAAAATATTTAAGGTCTTCATAATGATGCCAATAGGTAACTTGTACATCATAGTTTCATATCAGAACTTGTGATTCAAACATTCTTATCAAATATTAGCAGGAGAGTGAATGAAACTGCTACATGTGAGGGAACAAAATCTTATATGGAGAAGATGAACCTGGGGACTAGAGGCACCTTTAGGTCATTCTCTCATGGCCTCATCCACCGCATTAAGTAATTTTTCCCATAATATGTCTTTCGACTAATCTCAATACATAAGCCTATTTTTCATACGAACAATATTTTATGGGTAATCTATAAAATATCTTCAAACCCAATACCATCCCATCCTCTAAAAATGTTTTCAAAGATACTTCCCCATTCACCCATGCGAAAGATATCTATAAATTTTATCGTAAGGGTAAATATTGGGACAAGAACCTTTGATGGAAAATGGGTGTAAGAGGCTAACCCATCAGGATACTTAAAAGTTTTGTTGGCAGTGGATATCGGCCTGTGGTATAACTAGGCAAACGCATCAATGTACTAAACAAGCTTGTGGGAAATGGGGCATTCTTCATGCGAAGGACATTTTATGGATTTCAAAATTACCCCCTCAGAGTACTGAATAGGCTTGTTGGAAATGGGTTCTTATTTTGATGTATTTCATTATGCCTAATATATATTTGTCCGTATGAACAATATACGTATGTAAATCCTTAAGAAGAAGCATGCATGATTGAACAAAAGGCTAATGAACCTCATCTAATTGCCATTTGACAATGTCTATAAGATAGTCTTAAGACCCCATCATTCATACCTAGGATGTCATTTTTCTAGATGTAGGACCCATAAGTCTAGGAGTCTAATAAACTCAAATGCGAACTTTATCAATATCACTTGAATGAAAAATATTCTCTGAGAAATTAAACAAGGATGACTAGTTTCCTATTGGTTTCTCATTTATTAAAGACCGCTTATCTCCTCATGTTTTCATGTTCAAGGATGAGAGGAAAACTCCCCCATAATAATTAACATGGTTTCTTGAGAATACAACTATTAATGATTCATGAAATTGTATGTAATATGTAATTTAGGAATTTCCTTTATGCTTTTAATGTTTTAAAATTAATTTCATTTCCAAATTTGCAAGCATGGATAAAGTTTAAGTTTTGGTTGTTTCTTGGGAATAACACCAATGTTTATTTCCTCTCTCATAATAACAGTGTTGGTTTTGTTCTTTTAGATTTTCTTGTTCCTGTTCACATGTTTACAGGCAGAGTGTGCTTTTCATTGATGGAAAGAATAATAGTGATGTAGGTAAACTTACAGGTAGAGTGTGCATGGAAAGAATAACAATGAAGACACAGATGAGCAAGCTTGAGAAGCTAAGGAGGAATAGAGCAGATTTTCTCATAGAGCACAAGTGTGTTGCAGGACCATTACCAAATCTCAGGAGAAAGTGTTCTCAAAAACGTAGACAAGACCCAAAGTCAAAAGTAAGAGTTGTAGGAACTCGCAAAGTCTGAGTCATCAATATTGATCACATCCGTTGGATTAAGGAATGTTGAGGGTTGTTGATCTGGAGAAAGTTTTGGAAATTCAGAATTCGGGAGAAGGGAGGTGAGTATTCCTCCAAATTCATGAAACGCGAAGTCCCAATAAGATATGGACCATTGGATCATAGAGGGTTTTGGGTCGTCAGATCCAGGTGAAAAACATGTGCCACATGGGGAGATCCATGTCAGACAGGAACTCATGAAATCCCGAAGTGTGAAGAAGTGATCTCGACCATTGTTTCACGGGCAATCTCAGACTGTTGATCTGAGGTGATTGAATTCATGAGTATGGGAGTCAAATAAAGGAGGTTCTCTAACCTATGAAGTCGCAAAACGTGAAATCGTGATTTGATCGCATCCATCGATCAAAGGGAAAGATCTAGACCATTGACATGATATGGATTATTTTGGATTTTGCGAGTTGGGAGAATCGAGGAAACTCATAGCAAAATCTCCAAAATGTGAATTCATGAAAGGATCTTGGCTATTGGATCATAGATGATCGTGGTCGCGAGTTCAGGAATCAGAAGAAGCAAACAGAGCGTGAAGTCGCAAAATGCGAAAAGGAGATCTCAACCATTGAACCATGGATAGATCTGGACCGTGGATCTGGCAAGCGTAGTTTTTGAACTTAGGCCTGGTCATGGCCATGGTCACATTGATGAAGGTTAATATAAGGAGCTATAATTTCTAGGCTCGACCTCGGAGTTTCGCAAGTTGGGAAAATTGAGGTGACTCGCAGTCGATCACCCAAAATGCAAAATCGTGAAACGCCTGTTGGTTAGGCATATGGTCATCATCGATGGTCATGTGAGAGGAAGGCACTTGGCCAAAAAATATAGCATCCACGATGTATATTTCTCAGAAAGGGAAGAAGGCGTCAAATACATGAGCGCACAAAGGTTCTCTAAGTAACTGCTAGAGATGGATTGATGGTAACTGCAGAAATCGACTGATTGCCTCTACCAGAGAATTAGAAGAATCTTAGGGTGATCACCAGAGGAGCTGAAGAGTCTCAAGGTAACTGCCAATGGAATGAAGACTCATCATAGAAATGATTGACAGATGGAAAAGCATCAAAGACTGTAGCTGCCAGAGAAGCCACGGAATCTCAAGAACGACCACTAATGATGAAAAGTATCAGCATAATGACCATGGAGGAAGAACAAACTCAGCGTAATTGCCAGAGGGGACTAAGAGTTAGGTGTATGATCTGGTAGAGGACTTGGCGTGATAAATATATGTAGAGCAAAGAATAAGGGGTTGCTTCTATCGAGATGAATTCATGCGGGTAAAAGTAGGCAGTGTGCAGCAGTTGAAAAATACAAAAGAGGCATAGAGCAGATAACTGAAATGTATATCTGAGAGAGGCATAGGAATCCAAGGCGCATGAGCAGAGACAGAGAAGAAGAACAGAAATATCAAATAATAATATGAGCAGGGAGACACCGATGTAGACAGATCATAGCAGTGCAACAGAACAGTGATGAGACTAGTAAGGTATTGATAAATACTATATCACTCTAATAAGTCTTTGTAACAAATTTTTTATAATCTGGGTAGTAGGGTGGTGCTAGGGAGGAATGTTGTCCTCTATGTTTCAATTGGGTGCTGGAACACAGGGAGTTTTAGCTTCCATATGGTTGTAGCCAGAGAAACCAGGGTGGCAGGGTGGTGCAAGGGAGAACTATTGTTCTCTGTTATATAGGTTAGTGTCTGTGTGACTGGAAGTTGGTGCTTCCATCCAGTTGTTACTGGAACACTCAGGGAGTTGGTGCTTCCTTCTAGTGGGTGCTAGAGAAACTAGAGATTTGGTGCTCTCAGCAAGTTGCAACTTGAAAAACAGAGGTGGTAGCTTCACAATGATTTGGTGCTCATAAAAATGATAATGTACAGAAAATAAAGCTTACTTATCATATCAAGAAGAAGAGGTTTTTCCCTTTATGGGTTTCCTTAGGAAATATTTGTCTATGTATATTTCTCATGTGTGATTTATGTTTAATATTCTATTTCTTACTTCCCCACATTATTGTGATCATCATTGAGTATTCTGTAAAGATTTTAAAATGGGCATAATTGTTTAAGCACAGTGACAACTGATTCACCCCGCCCCCTCTCAATTGACCAACAATTGGTATCAGAGTTGGCCCCTTTTATCTAAGGGTAGATCCTAAGAACTTAAACATGACTAGCCATGAAGGATCTTCAACCAACAAGGCCCCTCTGTTCAATGGAATGAACTTTGCCTTCTGGAAAGTTAGGATGAGAACCTATATAATGTATTTAGGTGTAGATGTTTGGGATTTGGTAGAGATTGGTTATGTAAATCCATTTATACTAGCTAATAAGGATGACAAGCTAGAATTCAACTTCAATGCTAAGGCTATGAATGTTATTCTAAATGGGCTTGCAAAATCAGAATTTGTAAAATTTATGCACTTAGAAACTGCCAAAGACATGTGGGACAAACTCATTAGCAGTTATGACGGTAATGAGAAGGTAAAGGATGCCAAGCTTCAAACCTACAGAGTACAGTTTGAACAAATATAGATGAAAGAAGATGAAACTATTGGAAAGTACTTTCTAAGAGTTGAAGAACTAGTAAATGCAATGAAAGCTCTTGGTGAAAAAATTGAGGAAGCCTCTTTAGTCCAGAAAATTTTGAGATCTCTGCCAGATAGATTCAACCCAAAGGTCTCTACTATAGAATAACTCAATGATCTAAAATATTTGTCTTTTGATCAACTTCTAGGAATTTTGACTGCATATGAAATGAGGATAGGTAAAGATAAATCCAACACTAGAGAAGATTCTTTTAAAGAAGATAAGAATGAGAAATCTGAGCCTGATGAAGTTGAAGAAAAATTTGTGAGAAGACTAAAGAAAGGATCAGGCAAGTTTCCCTTGAAGTGTTTTAACTATGGAAAGATAGGTCACTTTGCACCTAAGTGTCCACAGAAGAAGCAGGATCAGAATTCTGAAGGTGAAAGGAAGTACATACCCAAGAGATTTGGTAAAAAGAAAAGTTTATGTGTAAACAATGATGACTCTTCAGAAGACACAGATAGTGATTCTTCCTGTGAAGATAAGGTTAATGAATTTGTGCTTATGTACAAAGAGGATTATGATAATCAAGACACAGGTAGTGATTTTAATGTTGAATAAGTTGTGGTTGATATGGAAGGTGAACTAATCAGTGCCTTAGAAGAGATTGGCAGACTTAGACTCGAGAAGAGAAAACAAAAATAGTTGTTGATGCAGTTTGAAAAGAGTGCTAAAAAACCTAATGAAGACTTTTCCCTTGTAAAGGTGGAGTTATAAGAGGCAAAGAAATAGAGGACATTCTAAAACAATAGTTATCAGAGACAAAGGAAAGATGTGAACCCTTAGAAGAAGAGGTAGTAAAAACCAGAAAAGAGATGGAGAAATTCAAAGCATTGTGTCTCCAAAATATTCCAAGCATTAAAGCCTCAAAAGGATTAACCACCATTCTGAATCAACAAAGGAATCCAAATTTTAAAACTGGTTTGGGTTATGAAAAAGGATCAAGTTGTAGTCAGCCAAGCAACAAAGAATCCATTAAGTTTATCAAATATACATTCATTGACAACAACAAATATGGAGAAACAAAGGAAGATAATCAACCACCAAGGAAGTGTGAAAGGAAAAGTACCAGAACTGAATCTGTAGAAAAAAGAAATCATCAACATGGAAGAAATCGACCTGCTCAAAGAAGACAACCATTGTCCAAGTACAAAGGATTTTTCTATGGATATTTTTTTTTCTGTTCTAACTTTGGTCACAAAGCTGTAAATTGTTCTTTAAGATTTAGATATGAGCAATCAAAACACTCAAGGAACATATATTTGCCGCAACAAAGAATGAGACAACCAAGTAACAAACAATCACAGACTACAAATCATGTGATGGATGGGAAAAGGACACAGGCTGAGAATAACAATCGTTATGATCCCTTATTCAATGAACCTGAATGTTACATCTTCCATAATTATGGACATAAAGCTATAGATTGTCGTTTATGGAACTATGAATCAGATCTGAGTCCCTCTGATGAAAACGTCAAGTTTTGGAAGAGGAAAGATAATGATAAGTGTGGATTAGTTCTATCATCTCAAAGACAAAAGAACCCCTAGTATATTGACAATGTATGCTCCAAACATATGACGGGAAACAAAAGTAAGTTTTTGTCTCTAAGTGAAAGTAAATATGGAAATGTAACTTTTGGAAATGACGCTCCTAGTAAAATCAAGGGTAAAGGGATGGTGAGTTTTAGTAATGGTAAAGGAAAAGCCCAGGATGTTCTGCTTGTATATGGATTGAAACATAATTTTCTCAGTGTAAGTGAAATGTGTGATAGAGGATGTGAAGTGGTGTTCACTTCCAAGGATTGCAAGATAAATTCTATAAACTCATGACAAGTGGTGGCCAAAGGCATAAGGATGGATAATAATGTGTATGTGTTGAAAGAATATAGAGAAGAGTGTCATATAAGAAAACATGATGAAATATGGTTATGGCATAGGAGACTTGGACATATAAACTTTGACCACTTAATCAAGCTCAAAAATCTTGAGGCAGTGAAAGATCTTCCAAGAATATCGAAGCCACAAGACTCTGTGTGTAAACCCTGCCAGGTAGGAAAGCTAACCAAGACATAGTTCAAATCTAAGAGCTCTACATCAACAGAGAAACCACTCCAATTAGTTCATATGGATTTATGTGGACCATCAAGATAGGAAGGAACAGTGAAGGAAAAATACTTTATGTTGATCATTGATGATTACTCTAGACTTACTTGTGTTGCTTTTCTCAAGAAAAAAGATGAAGAATTTGAGAAATTTAAAATATTTAAGGCTTTAACTGAGAATCAAACATGCAAGAGGTTAAAGGAAGTAAGGTCAAACAGAGGAGGATAATTTATGTCAAGTGATTTCATGGAATTATGTGATAAACATGGGATCAAGAGAGAATACACAATCCCAAGAACTCCATAACAAAATGAAGTAGTTGAGAGGAAAAATAGAATAGTTCAGCAAATGGCCAGGTCAATGATGAATGAGAAAAACATTGGTCAAACTTATTGGGTAGAAGCAATACACACAATAGTCCATATTCTTAACAAATCTCACCTCAGACCACATAGTGACAAGAGACCTTATGAACTGTGGTATGGAATACCTGCTTTGATCAAACACTTCAAAGTCTTTGGGAATAAGTGCTACATAAAGAATAATAATGAAAACCTTGGTAAGTATGATGACATGGATGATGAAGACATATTCTTAGGATATTCTACCAACAATAAAGGATACATATGCTTTAATAAACGATTGCACAAATTAGTTTATTGCATTGACTTAAAGGTTGATGAAGGAGTCCCAGTAAGAGAGGTGAGAAATACTGAATCAACAACAAAGGATATAGGTGAAGTTGAAGATGAACAGGTCCAAGAATCAGAACAAGAAGACTCTAAGTCAAATTAAGATGCAAATACTCAGGCAGACTCAAATCAGCAGACAACGTCAAATCCTTCCTCCAGAATTACTCAAAAGAATCAGCCTGCCAGTCAGATAATTGGTGAGAAAGAAACAGGTGTACAAACAAAGATAAGGATAATAAAGAACACTGAGCAATCACATATAGCCTTCATATCCATGGTGGAACCCAAGAACTTCAATGAAGCCAGTGAAGATGAAAATTGGTTAAAATCAATGAACGTGGAACTGGATCAAATTGAGAAGAAAAATACTTGGAAAATTTTTCCTAGACCTATAGATAAGAATGTAATTCTGATCTAGGTGGATATTGGTGGCCACCCACCTTTTCCAACTAGCTCAAAATAGTTTTCTGGCAATTTTGGTAATTTACTATTTTTAGCAGGTTTTAACTTCTGTGGCCATTTTGGGGTACTAAATGATGTTTTTTGGGAAAATAGGTTTTCAATATGAAATTTCATTCAATATTGCACCTAAAATGAATCTCCTTGATGATACCTTTCCAATGGGGTATCATACGCCTAAAACGAAGATCGTTTGCAAAAGTTACGACCCCAAGAAGTTGATGTACTAACTTACCCAAATGGGGCCCACGTGACTTTTGGCGATTCATGTCCTAGGGTTAGGTTTTTAGATGTCTAGGGATTTTTTCATTCCTGTTTATTGTAAAAAGGATTTCATATCCTCATTGTAATCATCTTCTTGCGAATGGGAGTAGCCATCACATCTCTTCTCAAAGATAAGTTGCCACCATTCTAGCGAGTCTTTCACTCTACATTTTATAGTCTCTGTACATTTCTTTCATTAATAAAAATTGTGTATTATTGTATATCCATGTTTATGGTTGCATATCTGATATACTTATGTTATATTATTGAATATTTGTGATATCTCTGTGCATTTCTTTATTATATCTCCACTCTCATTTCATGCTGAAAATAATTCGGATCAAATTGGCTCCAAATCGGTGTTTAAGAATAAAATAAATGAACAAGGAAAAATTGTTAAGAATGAAGCCAAATTGGTCTGTAAAGGTTATGCACAAGTTGAAGGACAAGATTTTGATGAAACTTTTGCACCGGTAGCAAGATTGGAAGCCATCATAATGGTTCTGGCCTATGCCTGCCATAAGAACTTTAAGGTATACCATATGGATGTTAAGTCATCCTTTCTAAACGTAGACCTAGAAGAAGAAGTATACATGGAGCAACCTGAAGGATTTTCACTGCCAGATACTCCTAACTATGTTTGTAATTTGAAAAAGGCCTTATATGGACTGAAACAGGCACCACAAGCTTGGTATCATAGATTGTACAAATTTCTATAGGACAAAGGGTTCAAGAAAGGTACTATTGACAGTAATCTATATATAAAATATGAAGGTGATGATTTATTAGTCATTGTGGTTTATGTAGATGACACTATCTTTGGATGCACTAATGACCTTTCAGTTCAGTGGTTTGCTAATTCAATGCAGACTGATTTTGAGATGTCCATGATATGAGAACTGTCATGTTTTCTTGGTTTACGAATCAATCACAGTTCTGCAGGGATATTCATCTCTCAAGAATAGAATTTGAAAGAGATTTTAAAGAGGTTTCATATGGAATATTCCTCTCTAGTTGGTAAACCTATGGTGGTTGTTTGCAAGATCAGTAAAGATGATATTTCACCTGATGTTTATCAAAGAACATATTGATCAATGATAGGCAGTCTTTTGTACATCACAGCATCCCATCCTGATATAATGCAGGCTATTGGAATGGTAGGTCGTTATCAGTATTCCCCTAAAAAAATTCATTTAGCAGCTATCAAGAGGATATTCAAATATTTGAAGGGTAAAATGACTTATGGTCTTTGGTATCCTAGAAATCAGAACTTACAATTAACTGCATATTCAGATGTTGATTGGGCAAACTATTTGGATGAGAGAAAGAGCACCCGCGGAGGTGCATTCCTCTTAGGTGATTCGTTAGTACCATGGCTTAGTAAAAAGAAAGGATCTATATCATTATAAAATACAGAGGCAGAGTACGTTGCTACTGCTACTTGTTGCACTCATATTTTATGGATGTTACAAACTCTTGCAGATTTGAAGGTAGCTTATACTGACCCAATTCCACTTCACTGTGATAACACCATTGCCATTAGTGTCTCGAAGAATCTTGTTCTCCATTCAAATAAGAAACATATCCCAATAAAGTATCATTTTCTCAAAGAGAGGGTTACAAACAAAGTTGTTTAGCTCAATTACATTCCTTCCACAGAACAAATCGCAGACATCTTTACTAAACCCCTAGCTAAGAAACCTTTTGAATATCTTCGCCAGAAGTTGGGCATGACCCCTTTATCAACCTAAGAGATTCCATCCTATCAGGGGGAGTATGTACTGGTTGAATATATTATACCTCCACACATTACAGCAACTACTCAGGGGGAGTATGTTTTCTTTGACATTGATGTCAAAGGGGGAGAAAAGGTCTAGTCTGAATGTTATAGTTGGATGTCTAAGCATAATAGTGCATTCGTTTAGGGTTTCCATCAATGCCAAAGGGGGATATTGTTGGCATGTTTATAGGTAGAGTGTGCTTGTCATTGATGGCAAGAGAAAAATCGATGTAGGCAGACTTATAGGCAGAGTGTGCATGGCAATAACAACAGCGAAGACACAGATGAGCAAGCTTGAGAAGCACAGAAGGAATAGTGTAGAGTTTCTCACAGAGCGCAAGTGTGTGTCAGAACCATTACCAAAGCTCAGGAGAAAGCGTTCTCAGAAACACAAACAAGACCCAAATTCAAAAGTAAGAGTTCTAGGAACTCGCGAAGCCTGATTCCATGATATTGATCACAGTCGTTGGATCGAGGAATGTTGAGGGTCGTTGATATGGACCAAGTTTCGAAAATTTGAGAGTCAGGAGAAGGGAGGTGAGTAATCCTCCAACTTTGTGAAATGGAAAGTCTCGATAAGATATGGACTGTTGGATCAAAGAGGGCTTTGGTCCATCACATCTAGGAGAAAAACATGTGCCACGTGGGGAGATCCATGTCAGACAAGAACTCATGAAATCTCGAAGTGCGAAGAAGTGATCTCGACCATTGTGTCACAGGAAATCTCAGACCATTGATATGAGGTGATTGAAGTTGTGGGTATGGGAGTCGAAGAAAGGAGGTGCTCTAACCTATGAAGTCGCAAAACGAGAAATCGTGATTTGATCGCAGTCGTCGATCAAAGGGAAAGATCTAGACCGTTCATCTAATATGGAGTATTTCGGATTTCTTGAGTTGGGAGAATCGAGGAAACTCGCAGAAGAATCTCTAAAATGTGAAGTCACGAAAGGATATGGGTTGTCTGATCATATATGATCGTGGACCGTTGATCCAACGCAATCACGATTTTGAGAATCAGAAGAAGGAAAGTGAGACAACCTCCGACATCGTGAATCGCAGAGTCGCGAAACGCGAAAAGGAGATATCAACCATTGAACCACGGAGAGATATAGATAGTGGATTTGGAAAGTGTAGTTTCTAAAATTAGGCCTGTGGTCATGGCGATGGTCACATTGATGAAGGTTAAGAGAAGGAGCTAGAATTTCTAGGCTCCACCTTGAAGTTTCGAAAGTTGGGAAAATCGAGGTGACTGGCAGTCGATCACCCGAAATGAGAAATCACGAAATGACTGTTGGTTAGGTGTATGTTCATTGTCGATGGTCATGTGAGAGGAAGGGGATTAGCTATAAAATATAGCACACATTCTGTATATTTATTAGAAAGGGAAGAAGGCGTCAAATACATGAGATCACAGAGGTTCTCTAAGTAACTTCTAGAGACGGATTGATGATAACAGCAGAAATTGACTAATTGCATCTACCAAAGAATTCAAAGAATCTCAGGGTGATCACTAGAGGAGCTGAAGAGTCTCGAGGTAACTACCAATGGAATGAATACTCATCATAGAAACAATTGACATATGAAAAAGCGTCGAAGACTGTAGCTGCCAGAGAAGCCAAAGAATCTCAGGAATGGCCACTAATGATGAATAGTCTCGGCATAACGGCCATGGAGGAAGAACAAACTCAATGTAATCGCCCAAGGGAACTAAGAGTTAGGTGTATTATCTCGCAGAGGACTTGGCATGATAAATATATGCAGAACAGAGAAGAAGGGGTTGCTTATGTGGATATTAATTCATGTAGGTAAAAGTAGGCGGTGTGCAGCAACTGAAAAATATAGAAGAGGTGTAGCATAGAGAACTGAAATGTATATCTGAGAGAGGCAAAGGAATCCAAGGTGTGCAAGTAGAAACAGAGCAGAAGAACAGAAATCTCGAAGAATAACATGAGCAGAGAGACACTGATGTAGACAGAGAATAACAGTGCAACAGAATAGTGATGAGACTGGTAAGCTATTGATAAATATTGTATCACTATAATAAGTCTTTGTAACGAAGTTTTTATAATATAGGTGGTAGGGTGGTGCTAGGGAGGATTGTTGTCCTCAGTGTTTCAAGTGGGTTCTTGAACACAGGGAGTTGTAGCTTCCATCTTGTTGTAGCCAGAGAAACCAGGGTGGCAGGGTGGTGCAACAAAGAACTATAGTTCTTTGTTATACAGGTTGGTGCTTGTGTGACTGGAAGTTGTTTCTTCCATCCAGTTGGTGCTGGAACACTCAAGAAGTTGGTGCTTCTTCTAGTGGGTGTTAGAGAAACAAGAGAGTTGGTGCTCTCAGCAATTTTCATCTTGAAAAACAGAGGTGGTTGCCTCACAATGAGTTGGTTCTCATAAGAGTGATAATGTAAAGAAAATAAAGGTTACTTATCATATCAAGAAGAAGAGGTTTTCCCCTTTATGGTTTTCCTCAGGAAATATCTGTCTCTGTATATTTTGTGTGTGTGATTGATGTTGAATATTCTATTGCTTACTTCCCCACATTATTGTGATCATCATTCAGTATTTTGTAAAGAGTTTAAAATGGGCATAATTGTTTAAGCACAGTGACAACTAATTCACCCCCCCCCTCCCAGTTGACCAACAGTTCTGGTATTGTTGGTACAAAAACCAGTAGGTTCATGTACCAACAGTACAAAAATTTAAATATTTTTTTAGGGTACTTTTTGCATGATATTTTCATGAGCTCTAAGCTCTGGAATACTTCATTTCCCTCCTTCAGTCAACATGCATTGGTTCCACATATTCCTCTTTCAGCTTGAAACAATTTTTTGTGCTAATAAGAGTTTGCATGAGGACATGCAACCCAGTAGGTTTGGGGGAGAGAGAGACATAAGGAATCTCAACAGATCAACATTCATCAATGCTCTCCTAGATCTCTAGCATCTCCTAGTATTCCTCGGTTTAATCTTCAGTTTCAACCACCATGCACTCCCATTAATCTTCCACTTCATCTTCAAATTTCAGCAGTCTACATCATGATTATACAGACATCGCGTATTGTTCTAGAGAGTTTCCACTTCAACATGCATTAGATTTCAAAGAAAGGGTAACTGGAGGTAAAACTAATAGAAATATTTTTAATTTACTAAGAACTTTGAAAACATGATGCCTGACCACTATTACCCACTCCACACTCTACTATGCATTATCACAACTACTCAGTAAACCCTCCATCTTCACTCCACTTGTCATAATGAACAATATACTCTCATGATAAGACCAAGTAATGAAAAGGAAATATGTGGTATAAAAATACAAAGCAACATTTATAGTGTCGTCTCTTTGTACATCATAAAACATTCTTAAGTCATCCCAAAGAGGATGAAATCATTGTTTCCTATCCAAACAAAGAACCACAAAGTAAATATTGGTCTTAAAATTGATGTAATATAGAGAGTATAAAGGTGTCCAAGTTCATACGACCACCATCACCATCATTTTATAAACCATTCTCCACATGCATACCATTCACCATCACTCTGATACTCCATCCATTGTTTGTCCTCCATTTTTATGATAATTTTGTTTCTCCGTTTAAAATTCAATCTATGATGGTTTCCAAAGTGTCTCTCCACAAGAACTAACACCTACACAAAAGAAACAATGTGACATAAATCTATAAGAATATTATCATAAGTTATTCACCTTGTTTGCACGAGGACATTCAAATCCTTATGTTTGGGGGGGTGTCGGGCTCCAGTTTTGTCATATTTTCTGTCATACAAATACACTCATCATTACACCTTCTCCCCACTTTTCATCAATAATATATCCCTAATTCCAGCACAAAGCTCCATTATCTCCTTTTATTCATCCTATGTGGTTAATACATAATTTTCCATATTTTTAGTGAATAAAAGGATGATTATACAATAGTTTTGTTGATGATGTTTTAATCTTATGTTTTTATGTCTAAAAAATATGTTCTGGCACTATTCCCACATTGGAAGTCATCTGGTACCCACACTGGAGGTCATCTGGTACTCACATTGGAGGTCATCCAATACTCACACTCTAAGTCATCCAGTACCAGAAGGTTCTACAAGCATCTGGTACCTGCACAATCATCTGGTACTCACACTCCAAGTCATCGAGTACCAGAAGGTTCTACAGTCATCCAGTACCTGCATAGTCATCTGGTAATCACACTCCATGTCATCCGAAACTCAATATTCATCCCATATGGTACCATAATGTTACAGAAACCATCTGGTACCAGAGTGTTCCAAGTCATTCGGTACCAGCATCAACAATCGTCCAGTACTGGACTATAGTCGAAAATTTGGAATGCTTCTAGAGGAAAATCGAGCACATCAGTTTTGTCCAAAATGACGTGGACATGTATAAACTTGAGTTAGAATTCACCCAAATCACACGTGTGGACCTCCAGCTTAGGGGGAATGATTCTTCCAAACTTAGTAAAAATCTCAAAAAGCCAACTTGCGCCGCAATTTCTGTGCAGATGGTATCATATCTAGAAATTATACGATATGGGTTTTGTCTAGAATGTGGCAAATTGAATAACCCATGGGATATTTTTCAAAATTTGAATTGTTTTGGAAGAAATCGATGGATCTCTAACTCAAATCTGCCCAAATTGTTGAAAAACCCATATTTTTGTGATTTTGCTCTAAAATTTGTAAAATTAGTTTTAACCAAAATCTGAGTTTGGGGGATTTGATTATATAATTTCCCCTTGGATTTCAAGTATAAATGAGATCCTCATAGGGCTGAGGAGGAGCCATTA
The DNA here is from genome assembly GCA_000966675.3 of Picea glauca. Taxonomy (NCBI): domain Eukaryota; kingdom Viridiplantae; phylum Streptophyta; class Pinopsida; order Pinales; family Pinaceae; genus Picea; species Picea glauca. The sequence goes on from JZKD02S1714098.1 coordinate 573,365, forward strand.
TTATCATGAAAGTTTTGTAAATGGGAGATTTATTCTTGTGATAAAGCTTTAAGGAGTTGTTAGCCATGTAAAAACAGATTTTTTGATCTCAATGAAGAATTAATTGTTGCTGCAACATTGGACACCATCTCCATTTGATATGAGTATTTTTAGAAGCACTAACCTCCTGGGAAGGGCCCCTTATAGTGGTAAGTGTTGTTGTATTTTATTTTCTTTGTATATTAACATCACATTTAGTTTATTTTCTTCTTGCATTATAGTATAGTTTGAAAGTCATATATTGTGTGTTTCAATTCTGCAATTAGTTTGTATTCTCCAAAATGATTTGTAATAGATAAAACTCAAATCAACACCCTCTCATTCAAGGCATTGGTACATTGCATCTTTAGTTCAATTTCTTTCTATATGCTTTCAATTTATGAATTTCCATGCTACTTTGTCTCTGAGTTTAATGACTACTTGACCAATAGTTAAATTGCTTCACACATCGCTTTACTTTTGTATTTTCTTATCTGATCACTCTACTAATTCTTTGTTGCTAGAATTTCTACAAAGATACACTTTCCAATTAGCTCTCAAACTACTTCCAATCACTTTCATAAACCCACACATTCCCACATTCAATCATCATAAAGAGTACTTTGTTTCTGGTGTCTCTTTTTCAGCCAACGCATTATTTTAAACCAAAGATATTGATACCTATTCCATTATCTACACATCTACCATTGAATTCCCTTTTAATTTCTTTCCTTCATTGATCAAATTTCCCTTTCAAATATTTATCCCAATCCACTCATTACACCTTCCTTTCAGCTATGTCAAAACATATTAAAACATAACTTTAGTATTTGTTTGAACATTTTCATTTACACGTATACATTAAAACACAAAAACATATATTTTAAAGTGCATTTATTATTCACAAATATATGTGTTTTCTTCTTATTATTCTTACTATAGAACACCTTTCCACTCCTTTCTTATATCCTTCATGATTTGATATCATTCTATGTTTGGTTGAATGTTCTCGAGCACCATAACTAAATGAACATCAATCCAAGATTCCACTTCTTTCCACTTTTTATTTCCGCATTGTCATTCTTTTCCATTCCCTCTCAATGTTTTCCATGATTTTTTATTGTAATCAATGCACTTGATTGAGGACAAAGTTTGAGTTTAGATATCATTTCCTATTACCTAGTTTTTAGCCATTTAATTATCTTTTTAATCACTACTGGAATCCATTGAGGGACATAAAACTTAAGTAAGATACTCACGATTAATCACACGAACATCACCCTCAGTGCATGAAAGACTATGATCTAACCCTTTATAGAACTAAGTTATTCATGTGTCCCAGTGATGAATCCTTAGTGTTTATCTCCCGCATTTTACATTTAAATTCTGCAATGTGGGTTTGAATATTGTTTTGAATGCTTTAGATTAGGCTACACTATGCTCGAATCTTGCATTTCAAGTTCTCTAGTTCATTTATTTATCCCCACACGTACAATACTTTCTTCAATATGTACACTTTGTACTATTTACCTCTGATTTGGAATCCTAGTGGTTGATCGAAAAAAAGTGTCTTCCTCTAAAATTCCATTTAGAAACACTGATTTAACATCCATTTGATAGACTGGACAATTGTTTTGGGCTACAACTGCTAAAACTTCTTTGACAGTATCCAAATGTGTTACTGAAGAAAATGTTTCTCTATAGTCAATATCGGGTTGTTGAGAAAACCCTTTTACTACAATTCTTTCCTTGTGATTCTCTACTTTTCCTTTCTCATTGATATTTTTCTTATACTCCCATTTAAATCCAATGATGGTTTTACCTTTAGGGATATCTACAAGATCCCATGTGTTGTTTGTTTCAATTCCTTCAATTTCTATGTTCATTGTATGAACCCAATTTTATTCCTTGACTGCTTCTTCAAAATATATTGGTTAACAATATAACAAAGAAAAATGGTTTTTGATCCATGTCATCATTCTGCTCATAAATTTATCTCAAGCTTCTTGTTTTTTTGTTCCTTAAATTTGTTACAGTGGGGTCTGAATCATTACTAGAAGAATAAGAAGAATTGTGCTTTGTTTCTTATCCTTGGTCTTGTATTTTCTATCTTGGAAGTCTTGGTGGAGAATTTTGTTGTCCTATAGCTTTCACCTATTTATATTCATGTATAGAAGGAATATGATCTACGATTATTTCATTTGTTTGGTTATACCAAAATTTATCTTCTTGTAATTTAAAATATTTTCTTATTATCAACTTCTTAGTAACATGATTGTATAGCCTATATGATTTAGAATGCTCACTATATCCAAAAAATATACATTTTTCACTTCTATCATCAATATTTCTTCCCATATCTTGAGAAACATGAGCATAAGACAGCCAAAAACTTTAAAATGAGAAACACTAGATTTCATACCACTCCAAACTTATGAAGGGAATCGATTTTTCATATTGTTGGTTGGTGAAAATTTTAAAATATAAATTGAGCATGCCACTGCTTCACCCTAGTATTCATTTGACATATTTTTGGACTTCAACATACTTATGGCCATATTCATTATTTTGAGATTCTTCCTTTCAGTTACTACATTTTGTTGTGGAATGTATCTTATGGTAAACTATCTCTTGATCCCATGCTTCCTGCAATATGTTGCAAATTCTTTGGAATCATATTCACCTCCTTGATATGATCTGAGTACTTTGATGTAATTCCCACTCTGTTTCTTTTCGATAGATTTAAATTCTCATAATTTTTCAAATGTCTCTGATTTGTACTTGAGAAAATACACCCAAGCTTTCCTGTTAAAATCATCAATTTGTGTTATAAAATAAAATATTCCTCCTATTGATTGAGTTTGTATTGGACCAAAAAGGTATGTATACACCAACTTCAGGTGTTTTTTTTCTCTGCAGGAAGCATTGAGAAAACTCTCCCTTTGGTGTTTGGCCAAAATACAACTCTCACAAGAGTTTTTTTGTTCATTTATAATGGGAAAACCTTTGATCATAGACTTATTTTGTAAAAGAATGAGACTACTAAATGGTAAATGACCATATCTAAGATGCAACAACCAAGTCCCATCTAATATTGATACATTTTGGGCATATGACTATGACAAAGGAACATTTCTCAATATCAAAGGAAAAATTATATTTTTTGTCATTTGTACTATAGCTATGATATTCTTACTGGGTGGTTTGTCCAATATTATACACTTGAGAAGACGTGAATGAGGAACCGTTGAAGGAAGGACGGACCCTGGAAAGAAATCGCGACTACTCTTGCGCAGCCTGGTGTGTTAGGGTTAAGCCGTCATGGCTGGTCAGGGAGGGGAGCCGCCGCCCCCTCCTTCCCCTGCCTCCTCCTTTCGCCGACTGGTAGAGGCTTGCACCAAGCATTCGCTCACAGCAGAAGCCCCAAGTTTTGTCAAGAAGCTGAAGGACATCCCCGAAATAGATCTTCCACCTGATCTACCGATGAAAATCGCCCTTTCCCTCTCTGAACGTGGGCTCATTGGTCAATTCATGGGCCTATGGCCCTCGGCCAGATCTACAGATAACTGGATCCAACGAAACTGGAGGCCGTTGATTACAAACAGTGTTACCAGCTACGCGGTCGGACGAGGATACTTCATCTTTGAATTTATATCCCAGGAGGATAGAGATCTAATATTCAAGAACGGCCCCTACTTCATGGGCACCCAAGGACTCTACTTGAATAGATGGACTCCGAGCTTCGATCCTGCCTCAGAAATCCCCAAAGATGTCCCGGTCTGGGTTAGGCTCCCCAAC
>JZKD02S1714098.1:593418-619105 GCA_000966675.3 Picea glauca
GAAGGAAGCACCAACTCCCTGGTTTCTCTAGCACCCACTAGAAGGAAGCACCAACTCCCTGGTTTCTCTAGCACCCACTAGAAGGAAGCAACAACTCCCTAAGTGTTCCAACACCGACTGGATGGAAGCACCAACTTCCAGTCATACAGGAAGCAACTTGTAAAACAGAGAACAACATTTCTCCCTTGCACCACCCTGCCACCTTGGTTTCTCTGGCTGCAACCAAATGGAAGCTCCAACTCCCTGTGTTCAAGCACCCACTTGAACCTCTGAGGACAACAATCCTCCCTAGCACCTCCCAACCACCCTAAAATATCAATCTTCTCTACTGAAACTTATTACAGCGATATAATGTTCATCAATGACTTACTAGTCTCATCATTGTTCTGCTACACTGCCCTGCTCTGTCTGCCTCACTGTCATACTTTGTGCATACTGTTGGTCTCACACTGCGCATACTGTAATTTTCCCTTCTTTACAGTTCAACTCATTTTTTATTCGGAACAACCAACCACACACAGTCACTACATGTTTCTTTTATGCACTACAACCCCTTAGGTTACTCCTCAAAACCCTAGAACAATGCTTCAGCAACTGAAATGCCAACCATTCAAGAACCATGATTCAATTCTGATAACTGAATCATAACTAAACAATTAATCATGAAGATCAACAATATCCCTTCGATTAGATGCTCAAATAACTAGCACCATTGGATTAAATTTGCAGGGTCTTGCGTTTATTTCACCATTTCGCATTTCAACATTTCGACATTTCCACATTCCAGCATTCCTGTGTTGTGAGGCATCTTGACTCTCCAAGTCGTGATCTCCAAAATGGAGATTAGCTTTGTGTTAGCTCCTCCCTTGAGCCTTCATCTATGTGACCATAGGTTATGACCAAGGGCAAATTTTGAACACGCATTTCACATTTCACGTTTCAGGATTCTGTGAAGAGTCGTCTCGACTCTCCATGTCCCAAACTCCGAAATGGAGCTTGTCTCTTCGAGCTCTTCTCTACAGCTCTTCGACGATGTGACCACCAGTAGTGACCAAGCGCTTATCCATAAATATCTTTCGCAATTTCACATTTCAACATTCCTATGATGAAGGGTCTCGACACTCCAAGTCGCAATCACTGAAATGGAGCTTGGTTGCACTAGCTCCTTCCTCCATCTTTCATAGATGTGACCATTGGTTGTGACCACAGCCTTATTCGAAAATGCATTTCAGCGTTTCGGCATTTCTGTGATGAAGTGTTTTGACACTCCAAGTCATGAACCCCGAAATGATCTGAAGGTATTTCAGCATTTCACATTTCGGCATTTTGGCATTTTTGTGATGAAGTGTTTCGACACTCCATTTCACGAACCCCAAAATGATCTGAAGGTATTTTGACGTTACGCAATTTCGCATTTCGGCATTTTGTGATTTTGCATATCACGACTTCAAGAGGTTAGGGACACCCATTCCTTTGACTTTCCAGTCAGCGAAATGATGATCTTTCACCACGTGTCCTATGGACCCAACAGTCTAGATCTTATCGTGATTTCAAAACTTCACGGGCCTTCGTCATGTCTGATCAACAGTCCAGATCAATCCTCGATCCGACAGCTAGGATTATTTCGCAATTTCGCATATCACGAGTTAGAGAGGTTAGAGCACTGCTTCCTTTGACCTTTCAGTCAACGAAATGCCAATCTTTCACCATAGGTCCTCTGGATTCAACAACCAGGATCATTTCACAAATTCACGAGCCTTCATTGTGCCTGTTTCGGGATTTCGCCGTTTCTCATTTCGCAACTTTGGGAATCATGTGATGAAGAGTCTCGACTCTTGACTCCTCCAACTCTTGGTATCCGAAACTCCAAAATGGAGTCTTTGTTGATGTGCCTATTTTGGGATTTCGAAGTTTTGCATTTCTCAACTTCGGGACTCCTATGATGAAGAGTCTCGACTCTTGACTCCTCCAACTCCCGGTATCTGAAACTCCGAAATGGAGTTAGATCAACGGTCCATAATCTTGATGATTCGATGGTCATCGGGAAATCTAAATGGGATCCAATGATCACTATTGAACTTTCCATTACCATGCCATTATCGTTGCGTTGTTGATCGTGATCTTTGCCATCGATGACAAACACGCATACTCTGCACTATCTCTTATGATCTTATCGAGCTTGCTCTTTTGTGTCTTCCAAAATACTTTTGATGCCCTCCTAACACATTATTCTTGTACTTAAGCCATCTTCGTTGTTGTACTTGCCATCAATGACAAGAATACATTGCTTATAAAACATGCCAACACTCTCATACTTTCATAATATTTCACTCACCACTTGGTGAGGCCTGAAATGTTTGGCTCTGTTAGGGTTATTGGATGAAATTGTGGTGCACTTGTTGAAGGAGACTTCTTTTGGTGATTTTTTGGCATTTATCTTCGTGGAAGGTTTACAACTAGGGTTTGTCTATATGAATGCTTGGTGGATGTAAGTAAATTTATGCAAAACACTTCTTTATTGAATTGTTATGGTATTTTTACTTGCATTTTGTTATTATAATTTGTTGGATTAAACCCTCGGTGACAAGAACATGTTGGTGTCCTTGTCTCATGTCCCTACTAAGTTAAAGATTCATTTGATTTTGTCGAAGTTAGATAGATCCTTTTGATAGAAACACTCTAATCCTTTTCTTCTAGCCTAGCCGTTTTTTATCTTGTCTTTGAGCCAAGGAAGGAGAAAACACACTAAGGCCTAGGGTTTCTAAACCTTAGTGAGTCATTTTCCCTAGGGTTTTATTGATGAATCCTTGCCTTAGCAACACTTCATCATCAAACTCTCTTGTCCTTAGCCATAAAATTTATCACTCAAGTTGTCTGTTTTATTCTTGTAAATAAGATGAAGAAGGAGAAGAAAGCACTAAGGCCTAGGGTTTCTACACCTTAGTGAGCCTTTCTCCCCTAGGGTTTCATTGCTGAGGCCTTGCTTTAGAAACACATCAACATTTAACCCTCTTGTATTGATCCATATCATTTCTTTCTCAAGCTAGACATTTAAATTTTTCTTTTGAGCTAGAGAAGGAGGAAGACACACTAAGGCCTAGGTCATCTACACCTTAGTGAGTCGTTTCCCGTAGGGTTTGACTTGTTGAAGCCTTGATTTAGCAAAAATTCAACATCAAACCCTCTTGTCTCTAGCCCTGTCACTATCATCATGACCCTTCAACAATTGTATCCCTTTTTGACTCCATTTTCCCTAATAAAGCACTGATCTAAGACCTCCATTGTTTGATAACCTTGATCATACAACAACCAAATACTTTGAACAACTACTAATCCTTATAACCTTATATTAGACTAACAATCACTAACCCTATTGTTGTCTTCATCTATTGATGCTATAAACATCTATGTGAAGCATTTATTTTATCTTTAAAGAAATTGAATGACTGGCTAAGGCGATGTTTCTAGTGTTGATATCGTTACATTGATTTCCATTAGCATTTACTGTGAAGTGACATATTATAATCATTGTCATTATACATCATTGACTTGATTCATTAATATTGTTTATCAATTTATCTATATCATAAGTCCATGATTATATAAAGTACTAACCAAGAAAGTGATCTTGCATATGCATATTTTATTTGTTGCTTTGTCTCGGGTAGGTAGACATTTTCATTATTACTCATCTTTATTGGTTGATTAGCCGAGAATTTCTTATCAGTGGTGACTTGTGAGGGGGAATATTATAATTATCCTTTCAAGTCTTTGGTTTCTCAAAACCCCAGGGCCTTACCTCCCTAAACAGAAAGAGATATCCTATTGAAGTGATAGTGGTGGGATAGTCTTAGTTACGCCAGTTTCCCAACTTTCATCCATCTTTTAACTTAACTACAAACTATGTGATAACATTTTGGCACCATTGTTGGGGTTCACTTAGTCAATTCTCCTCAAGAAGACACGTTTTGGTAAGCCTTGCCTCAAGAGTCTTTATCTTACAAGCTTACCTGGCGACTCCACTAAGGGTGATTCCCTTTACTTCTTTTGATAATTTCAAGAAAATTATCTGGCGACTCCATTGATGATGAAGCCAACTATGATTTCTCAATGGGACCCGGGAAAATTCACACCTTTGGACATGAGTAAAATCCTAGGATACCCTCAATAGATGCCCCTGAAGTACGAAAAGTGGCTCCCTAGATTCACTAGTAGTGATGGGGAAAGACTCGACTATCACATGAGTAATTTTTGGGCTTTCTTTCAACTCCACCCTATCAATGATGATGCAGAAGACTTAGTAATGAAACTTTTCTCTGCCACTCTACATGAAAATACTAGAACATGGTATGATAATATTCCAGCCGCTAGCATCACATCTATGGACCAGTTAGAACAAACCTTTCTCATGAGTTGGGGCATGAAATTGGAAGATATCCAATTATTACTTAAAGGACTCAAATACATAAGACAAACGAAGGATGATACTGTCAACTCTTACGGGGTTAGGATTCAGATGTTTCTATACCAGATTCCTATGAGCCATTTTCCTGAAGACAAGTACCTCGTGTATCTCTTTACCAATGCACTTCTGGGGCATTTGAGATTCCTCCTCAATAAAAAGGGTCCAAAAACACTCACAGAAGCTTATAACATGGCTATAAAAATTGAGGCAAATATCTCCTGGTTCAGGAAAGGACATCCCTTTACCCGAGATGCCTTTAGTTTGGAGAGATTAGTTTCCCTTGAGATATTTACTGAAGATTCATAAGAAAGAAGGGAACAAGTTTTTAACCAACAGAATGAAGACATGGTTGAGGAGATGGAACCTAAGAAAAATGATGAAGTATCAACCTATGCTCCTCCCTCTGACAAATCCATCTAGGAACCTTTCCCCCCTACACAACAAAAAGATGATGAGTTTAGTTTCTTTCATTTTTAGGATGTTGATTATACCTTGTTCCATGATTCGGAGAGTGAAGGAGGAATGGAATCCCTGAAATAAGTAGATCTTCCCTATTGTACAATTGAATATGAAGGGGCAGTTAATGAGGATGAAACAATAACGCATGTTAAAGACACCCAAGTCCTCAAAGCTCTTGCACAAAAAGAAACAGTAAGTTACCCTCCTCCCAAATATTTTGATCATGCTCTACTTTATGATGGGGGAGATAAGGAGGATATAAATGAGTCCTTGAATGCTTCAAATCATGTATGTTATGATACAGATAGTGACATGGTTGATAACATTGATGCGTTCATACATGTTGGGAGACGTAGGTGGGATGTAGTTTGTTATGATATGGATCCCATCTATGACATTGAGAGTCATTTCCAAGTGTTTCCTTTACAATTATCACAACAAGTTACTCTTGACCAGTGGCAACAAGGAGATGAGATTTTTATCCATACTTTTCAAACACCCAAGGATGACCTAGTAACTTTTTTTCCTAATGTTTTTCAGTCTTAGCTTGAGGGTTTTGATGAGTACTCCTCCGAGAACTTGGATTCATTCAATGAATAATATTATCAACCGTCGTTGTGCTCAAGTTTTTATAGGAGTAAGGATTTTGTTTTCCTAAAGAAGGACCCTTGTGACAAATTTCTCCATCCACCTCTAATTACTTTACTTTTTTGTGTCTCTAGAGGTGTAGTTGGGAGATTTGTCTCTTTTATTGAGTTTTCTCTGGGGAAAACACCAGATTCCAAGGGTTGGTTTAATAGTACAAGAATAATTGTGTCATCTCATTGTTTCAAATTTCCCTTAAATGTTTTCCAGTCATTTACTAGATCCTTGTCAGCCCCTCCCAAGGTTTTAGATTGTGAGAACGTCCTAGGTAGCCATCTTGTAGACCCTTTGAGTTAGTCTTATGAACCTTTTTTTTTTCATGATCCCTTCCTGAAGTGGATTGATCACTCTCCTCAGAGATTGGCTTGGCATGATTTTATCCCTTCCACCTGCCTCCATGAGTTAGACCTTGTGATTTCTGATGATATGATATATTCTCTAACTCATGTTATTTTTGTGTTTAACTTATCATTGTTTTGGTTTATGATGAAGCACAAAGGCAGGTATTGTGGGACATTGTTGGATTGGTTTCACTGGTCATTTGAATACACCTAGCATCCAACCAGCAGGTAAGTGAAAGTAAGTAGGTAGGCACTTGCATTCATTGTATATACCATTGCATTGCATGATATAGTAGTTTTCTTTCACACTTGTACATATGATTGATTTTTTTTATTATATATATATATATATATATATATATATATATATAATAATAATAATAATAATAATAAATCAATCATATGTACAAGTGTATTGAGATCAATCATATATATATAATAATAATCAATCAATCAATCATATATATATATATATGAGCTGGGGGTGATATCACCACCCCAAATGATTAGTGATGGTTGTTATTGAGATCAAGCATGTTACAGGTTATGCCAGAGATGCTAAGGTTCTCATGCACTCTACAGTGAGCACATGTCCCCGAGTTGGAGCCAGATGTTATCCCCCAATTTTAGGGATAACTAGGAGATTATTTCTGGAGGTCCACGGGCCCTAGACATGGAGTACCAAGAGCCAAATCAACTTGAGCATGTCCCTCGAGGGCCCATATTTTCTCCCTTTCAGTGCCTCCACTTTGTCATCAGCAACAACAACATCCATCACATCGTCTTGGTCCTATATTAGAGATGGTTCTTGCTCCATGAGGTAATGAGTCTAGGTATCATGGTATGTGTCACTCTGATCTTCAAAACCTTTGAATATGTGCATTTAATTTATTTTTTTTCTAACAGTTGTTTGGATCTTATACGTATCCACTTGACTATGTCTTGGGGGAATGAAAGGATGCCCTAGAAATCTTGTGCCCATAGGTTTTGAGTTGCCACTGGAGGGATTTCTAAAAAGTCATCATCTGTTCCCATCATACTTACCACTTTCCATCATACTTCCTGTTCATCCATCCCATTTCATTGGTCCGGGCATTGGGTTGGCCAATCATTCAAGGGTTGCACCATGCCTTGTGGGAAGAAGGGGCTAAAGGCCTAGAAGGTAAAATAAATCTAGAAAACGATAAAATCCTAAACATAAAACATCGAGATGCTTCCTCCAAGGATCCCCGAGAAATAAGTAAAATTTTTCTTAGCCAGAAATAAGAGGGACCCATAAAAAATAATAAAAGCAAGACCTAGTCAGAGGATAGGGGGTCTCATCATGAGCCGACCTATTAGGTCCATGGGAATCTAGCAGTGTGACACTACTAGAAACTTCTCACCATGCTGGGGTAGTGGCTCTTGGTTGCATGGCCAAGAGAAAGGGGATCTCATCATGAGCCATCCTTCTAATTTCCATGAAAATGTTTGTGGGTAACATTGCCACCACTAGTCACCACACCAGAGCAGTGTCCCTTGATTAGCTTCTTGAAATAAAAATCAATAAAGAAATAATAATAAAATGCATGAATGGGCTTGGAAACATTTTCATCCAGGACAAGTGCAGCTCGCCCTCTACAAAGGCACCCACAGGTAAGCCTTGCATTTCCCTGCTATCATTGCACCCATCGTCGGGACATCCTATATCCACCTCATCCATCTAACATGACTTGGATTTGATATCTTTCGGAAACATCACATATCCAGTGGACACTTGCCCAATAGGACGCCTTATCACTTCCCGCAAACTTGCCTTGTAGATTTGTATAATGTCTTTGAGCACTAGACTGGGTAGAAGGGGTTTTATGCACATGTTTAATAAAATTGATGATTGAATGTGATTGACATTTCTATGATCCTTGTGACTAGTGAGCCCATGGAGGGTGTATTTATTGATGTGCAGGATCATACCCAAAAACTAGGTACCATATTGGATAGGTAGACATGGGGAGATGATTAGTTTGGACCTCCATGGGACTGAATATCCCAACAGATATATTTTAATACCCCAGCAGGGGGCATAGGTAGAATAAAGTGTTTGCACTAGGGAAGAGAAGAATGTTCCACCAGAGGCAGTTGAGCAGACCTGTACCCAGGGGGGTTGTGCCCTATCCACTGAGACGTTGGCCTTAGAAGGCCCATGAAATCACCTATTACCTCCTATGACATCATCTAATGATATGGGAGTGTGGAAGGCAGTTGTGGAATGATTGGCACGTGTGGAAGCTTCTAGAGGCCTAATAAGGGCTAATGTTTTCCTCTAGGAGGCCACATTTTCCCTAGAAAGGGATAAATCCACCCGAAAGGGGCATGAATTCTTCATTATTTTCTTGATTAGGGTTTCATTATGACATTTTAATGTAAAACAATATTATTGTGTATTTTGGCCTTGTTGACCGTGTTGAGGAAAAGATATGAATTGATCTTACTCAAGCATTTTCAGACTTTACTTGGCTAAAGTAAAGTAGACGGGAATATCACCCTATGTTTATATCCAACAAAAATATATATCCTAACTCACAAGTATTAATTACAAGTGCTCAGGCTAGTCTTTTATCAACAAAAAGCTTGCTAGAAATTCACTTTTTATGTATTTTTCTGAAAATATCAGTTGCTGAAATAAATGTAAGAACAGAAGTAAAGACACCAAGATCATAATCAATGTAGATGAGACATAAAGAAATACCTTATTTCATTCCAATTCACCAAAGATTCATTGTCTTTACAAAACTTCACACCGAAATCTTGGACCAAAGTCAAACTTAGAAATCCCTGATGGAACATACTTGGATCAGCTTGCCACATATTGTTTCCCACTTGAATTTGCACAATAGCCTTTATCAGTCATGAAAGTTAATTCACAAATAGACAAGTCTACACAGACTATCAAAGATATATCAACACCTTTGAAGAGAAAGTGTCTGAATGATTTGATTCAGCCCTGAATGTTGTTGTCTACAATAAGACCCTGCTATCACAAAAGAGAATTAGGCTATGATGAATATATGCATGAATGAAAACTGAACTATCTCAACATAACTCAAAGAGAAAACCTTAGCATTCTTTGTGCTTCTATCCTGCTCTTTTTCCTCCCCTTAGTTCATCTTTTAACAATTGAGAATTGGTTAGAGTAGTTGAACTAACTTATTAGTTAAGCTAACATAAAGCCTTAACTAACTTTAGTTGAGGAAGGGGGGGAAAGAAATAATCATAATAGGCTCATAATTAAGCAATAAATAATAGGTGGGACCCCCTTTTGACTCCTTTAGTGAATAAAAATCATCACATCATAACATAATCCATTATCATCACATCATAACATAATCCATTATCATCACATCATAACACAATCCATTTGTTAAGAAAACACACCCTTTGTGTCTCCCTTCAAAACATATTTTCCTTTGACAATTTTATCTCATAAAACTTGAAAATAATTCAGACTAATACTCATATATCCAAAATAAGACCTATTGTCCAAAATGAAACATGTTGTCCAAAATAAAACATGGTGTCCAAAATCCATGGAGACCACTGTCATAAAACAATAAATGACATAAAAATTAAAACCCATATTTTCCAGTCTGTGAAGCGACCCTTCCTTGGTTATTGTTGTCACCTCATGATTTCCCTGAAATTGCCTTGAGCTAGGCAGAGACTTTAGGCTTTATCTCACTAATAACATGGGAACAATCATCCCTCATATGCATCCATGAAGACACAGATTTGTCAGAGTCATCGGAGGGTGAGGAAGGGGTAGTGGCGAATTTTCCTTTATCTAAACCATGGTGGGATTCAGTCTTTAACCTCTTGCTGGCATGGGAAGATTGCACTGGAAAATTGTTAGGGGCATCTTGGACAATGGGGTTTAAAGGTGGATGAGCATGAAAAGATAAGTTTGGTCAGCCATGGTGTTGGGAGACTGTTGGGTGGACAATCTCCTTCCACCCATCATTTTCTGAGACTTCAGGTTGTAAAGAGACATGAGGAGGCACTCGTATACCAGGGAATTGAGGGACTTAGAAGGGTGGCCTTTTAGGCTTCGGTTGGACTATTCCATGTCCATTCCAATTAAAGAATCCAACATGGAACAATTGGCCCAACTCTTCAAAATCATCATCAAAATGTATTGATAACCTAGGCCTCATTGGGCCTCGGTTTCAGTTACCTCTACCTTTGTTTCCTCGGCTATGGCTTCCATGACTAAAAATACTCATCTTGTATATGTTAACAATTAACAAATAGTCTTTTAAATAACCATTCATGACAACTCCTTAAAAATATTAAATAGATTTGGCTCAGAATGTATCAGGCTCATGCAATCCAATCCATACAAATTACTCTAATGTTAATCAATGAGCAGGGGGGTGGAAAAAATGTTCAAGGATACATGAGGGGTTTGTAATTATCAAAAATATGATATAATGAAATGGAAGAGATATTTTCACTGCTCAATGATAACAACAATCAACTGTAAACAAACCAATAAACCTCACTGCAATCGACACACAATTCTGCCACTTTTATCCAATCTAACAAAAAATCTTCTTTAGCTGTGATAAATATCATAACAGGGGGTGAAAAAAATGAATATGGGATATGTGAGAGGTTTATAATTAAAGAAAAATGAGATAATGAGGGGGAAAAAAACGTTTATTGTTCATGAGATTAATCAAGAAATCCATAACATATTTGCAGTAAGGAAAATATGCATCAATCGACAATCAGATGAATAAGTAATAATTCCTATGCATTCGTCTAATTTCACTGTCCATTAATATCCAACACAGTGTTATCACAAAACATAAGTACCTCACACAAATTGTAAGAGGTTTGGTTCCCTTTATTATTACATTCTGCATGTCATAACAGTCAATAACAACACACAATCTGTAACCATTAACATCCACCATTCCATACATTTTCCCAATCTATGTCTATATTTGAAAGTAGTGTTTCCCAAAAATAATAATGGAGTATCTACAGAGACAATCAAGATCTGTAATGATATGTTCCCATACATATATATGTAATAGAAAGATCAAAATAATAAAGACCTCGCATGCCACGCCTGAAAGGAAATTGTCTATACAACCAACAATCATCATTTAGACACAGGCTATGCAGAAACAAATTTTCGAAACCATGTAACCATGCAACTATAAAAAACAATATCTTAGTGCGATTCAAAACTAGGCCAAATGTCCCACACAACTGTCATAAACAATGATCAATTGCAAAAAGACAAACACACTTAGAATTTGGGGGTATCACTGGGCATAAGAAACAAGCCATCCATATTATACGTGGTGCATGAATGAGGGAATTCCACAGTGTCATAATTCCCATAACCACACAACAATCTATAACCATGATATAACTCAAAAACTTCATTCTGGACCATTTATTTAGTCGCATGTGAGTGACTAGGCCACACACATTCAAGTGTAAAAAGATGTAGTAAACATATCCAATCCAGTCTTCTAATTCTCAAGACATCACCTACAGGACGCAACATGTGTGACAACACCAAACCCCCATGACTAATCCCAACCATTATCAAGCCTCATAAGCACCACTCTAACGACAATACAATGACCAACAATTTGGCACTATGGTAAGGGAGATAATAGTCCAACAAGCGTGATCATGGTGTATACCCACGAACCAAAAAGAAAAATGACAGAGGCCCTTTCATAACAAAAAAAAACTGATTCTTTGACAACAAGTTGGCAACTGTGACCCTTAAATGTGAAATTGGCAACATGGGGCTCATTCCATTACCACAGAGCTAGTGGTCAACACCATACTAACATGATTGTTATACAAATCATGGGTGAGCCTGTATTCGAAGTAAAAGGCCACAATAAACTTAACATGCCCGACAGACTCCTTATGTAGCTCCAGTCTGGAGGGTTTATGGGTTTTCATAGTAGCCATCACAGGAAGGATAGGGCACTGAATATGTTGGAAACTTCGGGGTAAAGGAAAGAACCTAAGGAGGACCAGGATGCTTGTGGATGGGAGACATCTCCTTGATAGAGTTGGAAAGGGTTCCAGTTAAACTCAACAACCGTGAAAACAATCACCTAAACAACCTTCTAAAAAGAACCCTTAACGAAATGTAGTGGTCACAAAAATATCACCCATGAAGGCCCCCAACTCTGATGAACTCACAACAGTTATACACAAAACTGTTGATTTTCCATTCAAAGCTAAAACCACATAGTTGCAACACTCAGGACAACACATACCCAAATAGTTGAGCCAAAAACATTTCATAACCCAAACAACTGAGCCATTGCATTGTCACCTTGCTAAAGTGTGCCACCAAATTTTCCACCATATGCATATATAAAAATGTAATTAAACAATATTTCATATCCATTTCTTTGTTAGCTAGGAATTAACCACTATCAACAAGTATTTTCATGCATATAGTATCGTAGAGCTAGGTCTCTTTTTTTGCATTAGATATAGTATTTACTTTTCCTCAAAATGCCTTTCTGTAATTTTCACTAACATTTTTGTTGTACAGGCGAGAAGAACAAATACCATAAATGAATAGCAGGTTGTAGTATCATGAAGGAACAATATCTCAAAACTTAACCGATATCAACAACAACCATATTCTCATCAAGCATGTAACTTTGTAGTGCATCATCATAACATTGAAAATGAATAGACATGATCTTCAAAAGTTCAAGGGTGTCCCACCTACTAGAATTATTTAGTCTTATATAATAATAGGCTTAGCAACACTTTGTGAACGAAATTACATTGACATTTTCAATCATCAACAGGACTTTTGATGACCTAAAATTTAATTAAGGTAGACTTGCAGCTAGTCCTTAGCAAATGTCATTAAGTCTTAGAGACACCAAAGGGTTCTCCCTCTTATCGAGGAGAGCGTGACTATGGAATTCCCCTGATTCCGGGAAGTAAACCACCAAATGCATTCCCTTATCACCACCCTTTTGCACAAAAGAATGAAATAGAAAATATCATTTTGTAGTTGTTGGAGGTAGGGATCATATGTCCCAGTACAAGCCCTTACTCATCACTAATAGTCAATGTGTTGAAGAAGGAAGTCACTTGGCACATGTGTCCTAATTTTCGGGCTCATAATAAGTTGGCAATCCAGGACAAATTTCCCATCATTGTTGTTGATGATATCCTTGATAAACTTCATGTAGCAAATTTTTTCACTAAGCTTGATCTACATTCAGGATACCACCAAATCAGGATGAAAGAGGAAGACATCCCAAAGACAACCTTCCGAACAAATGAAGGTCATTATGAGCTTCTAGTGAGATTCATTTTGTCCTTTGTAATACTCCATCCACTTTCCAAAGTCTTATAAACAAGATTTTCAAACCCTTCCTATGCAATTTTGTGTTAGTATTCTTCCATGATATCCCTATCAATGGCATCCTATGTACCAGGAAACTCCAAGGTTCATGCAGTAGATAGAATTCTTCACACTAGAGAATCCATTATTCATATCCTCAAGGACAACTTTTTATCGTGAAAATTTGAATGAAACAACAAGCTAATCAACATAGATCTAAACATTCTTTTAACGAACGGGATTAAGTGTTTCTTCTCTTGCAAACTTATAAATAGACATCACTCAAAGATAAATTTCACAGAAGCTAGCTCCCAATTTATATGGTCCATATCAAATCATACAATGCATTGGTCAGGTCACCTACAAGTTGGCTCTCCCAGCCCACTCCAAGATTCATCCAGTCTTTCATGTGTTCTACTTAAAGAAAGTCGAGGGATCAAATTGAAAAGTGCAGACCAACCTACCAAAAATTTATGAAGAAGGTTCCATAACCAGAAGTAGTATTGGATACCATAGAGCATGAGTTTTGCTAACACACGATAAAGAAATTATTAATCCAGTGGTAAGATATGCAACCAAAAGATGCAACATGGGAACCAAAAACGATTCTAAAACAATTTATTCTCCTTCGGCCTTGAGGATAACACTACTTTCAAAGGGGGAGGGGATGTTAGAGTCCTACCTCAACCCCCTTACTTAGATAATTTATTAATGTATAAGACCACCTTCCCTAAACAAGGCCCATTAAATAGTTAGTTAATAGTCACTCATTGTAATAAAGGGTACTTTTTTAGTAATAAAGCCCAAATTAGTTGGTCGACCCACATTATAAGGGACCCATGGGTAGTTAAGATTCTCTATGGATGGCTATATATTGAGTATAAGGTTATGTATTGTTTTGTAAAGAATTTGTGAGTGTATTTGGAGCATCTCTCTTGTATGTTTCCCCTTTGAAGAGGCAAGTGAACATAGCTCTCTATTTTTATCTCTCTTTTCTCTTGTGTTCTTGGGTTTTGCACTACATTTTATGTGATTTCTCTAGATTTTTAGGGTTAAATACATGTTCATCCATTTCCATGTATCACCTTGTATTATAAGTTTATCCATGTATAGAACCCTTCCTCACCTTTTTTCTTTTCATTTCATAGTCCACCGTGCATCTATAGTTTCATTAGATGTCGAAAAATTTTCATATGTTCACGACACTTAATCATTATTTTTATGCATTGTGTGGGATTCCTTATGTTGTTTGGATATTATATTTTCCAAAACCATTTCCCCGCACTTTGTACAAAAAATTCCACTCGCACAAGTCATGTTCCACATAAGCCAACACTTGGGATGTTTTCAAGTTTTTTCTTTATTGCATAGAACCCAACGCCACCCTTATCTTCACATGCCCTATTGTTCCACACTTCCACCTCCTCCATAATACACCCTGCATACTCCAAAATATTTACTCAATACTTAGTCGCTTGATGGTTATTTTTGTGTAGAAATCTTTGCATGCCCTATCCCCCACACATTCTACTCTTCCACACATCATGTAACGTCCCCGACCATCAACCCCACTGTCAGGAAACGCTACTACACGGAATAACACTTATAAAGTATGCATTTAAATGAATTTAAATGACTTAACACATAGTAAACACATAATCACCGCTAACATACATAATTAATTAGGATTAACAATAATTCCACTTGCAATGGAATACATGATAATATCGCAAGCATCACAGACATGCATTTTAATTGAAATTAAACACATAATGATTCTTATCTTTGAAACTGTAGTAAATCCACCAACTATGTGCAGACCTTCCACGAACCTCCCAGCCTTATACCACGCTGCTCATCACGCTCAGTAGTGGGTCACCCCCGTGCTGGGACTAAGCTCCACCCCAAGCAAGGGAATCCTAGACTAGGGTAAGGTTATAGTAAAACTACACAGAGCAACCAGAAGGAATCTCTCCAGGAGCCTTCTTACGCCCACTACTCACGAACTCTCATTCCCCACATGCATGTTCCACCCCGGAGTATACACCTTCACAAGAGCACTCCATCGGTGCTTCACCTCCCTCTCTGGGTCTCGGCAACAGGATGGATTAGGAATTCTCAGAGCTTCGTAGCTGGTACTGAACTTTCTCTGCGATAAAACCACTTCCCAGCAGACTCTCGCACCTGGAGAGAGCTTCTCACAGGTCTGACAACCTACCTCTTCAACCACGGGCCTGAAAACTCGCTTCTTCAACCAGTTTCATCCCAATTATCTCAAGGTGAGGATAACGGAAACACAATTCCACTCAGGAAAAAAAGAAGGCAACAACCCAAATATAGTTTGGGTACGGACTTGGCTCTGCAAGGTCGGATAGGATGGGCTCACAGGATACACAGGTGACATGGCTCAATCCATGGGTTTTTCACTGGTTTCAAGGTGTGTGACAAGGAATCGACGCATAGGTCGAACACATACTCAAACGGTTCAGATGGCGGATACATTGGCTTCTCAGAAAAACATTACAGTTTTTTGGTTTCAGAGTTGCGTGAGGTGTGAAGAGATTAGATGCAGATGCACAAAAGGATAGACAGTGGATTCCCAAAAAATGGAGAATGAACCCCCATCGCGGCTCAATTCTTGGGTTAAATTGCATGTGTCTAGGCCGACACATGTCGCCCATGAAGTTGCATGCATTCCATCAAGTACACGTTCCCTTTTCCAGGAACTTAGGATAAAAGTATACCATTCACACCACTTTGGAATAATAATAAATTATTGTTCCCAAGGACTTAAGCCCCTAAGCTTAGCCCCTCTTTCCAACCTTTCATCCCCCTTTGCCTTACCCATCTTGTGGAATCTTAGTCCCCCATCACTCTTTCTTCATGGTTGGTCTACACACAGTGATGTTTAATCTTTATTAATGTTCTGCATAATTACATATACAAAAACAGGCTCCTGGCCTATAACACTTAGGCTCTCCAGCCTAATAAACACATAAGCCCCCCAGCTTATCAATACTCGGCTCACCAGGCTAGAAAACATGATTACATTTCATAATGTAACTGGGGCACGTCCTTGGGGTATTGCAATCCCCTCCCCCTATTTTTTCAATATCCTCAATGCAACTCTTTACATAGCATCAGCAAGATTTTCAAAATCTTCAAAAAGATGCGGGTATTCCGCCCGCATAGCATCTTCATGCTCCCATGTTGCGTCCTCAGGACCGCACTAGGTCCACTGGGCCTTTACAAGCCCTATGGTTCAATTCTGGAGTTGTTTGCTTTTCCGGTCCAATATGCACACAAGATGCACTTGCAGAACACCTTCTTGCTCCACCTGAATCACATTCCAATCGATTACATCATTAGCATCAAGTATATATTTCTTAAGCAATGAAACATGAAACACATTATGTACAGTCATGGATGCAGGTAATGCAATCATATATGCAACTGGCCCAATCCTTTCTAGGATTTCGAATGGCCCACAAAATCTGGTTGCCAACTTGGCACAGTTTCCGAGCTTCAGGGAACTTCTATTGGCTTTCACTTTCAGGAAAACATGATCACCCACTTTAAACTCTCTGTGGGTTATGTTTTTATCAGCATAAATTTTCTGCCTGTCTTGGGTAGCCTTTAAATTCTGCTTAATTTTTATCATTTGTTCTTCCATTTTCTTGAGCAACTCTGGCCCAACTACTGCTCTATCAACTGGATTATCCCAACTTACTGGAGTATTGCACTTTTTTCCATAAAGTGCTTCAAATGGGCTCTTCTGCATTGATGCTTGATACCCATTATTGTAGGCGAATTCTACCAAATGTAGGTAGTCTTCCCATTTCGATGGTTTGTCCATCACATACATCCTTAGCATGTCTTTTATTACTCTGTTCACCCTCTATGTCTGTCCATCAAACTCAGGATGATATGCTATGCTAAAGTTAAGATTTGTTCAAATCCTTTGAATAACCCTTTCCAAAATTTGGAGGTGAATTTTGGGTCCTTGTCAGAGACAATTGTCTTAGGAATACCATGCAATCGTGTTATTTCCCTCATAAAAATATCAGCAACATCCTTTGCCTTGTGAGTAGTCTTTAATGGAATGAAATGGGTAGCTTTCATAAGCTTGTCCACCACCACCATGATTGAATCATGTTGATTGTCGGTTCTAGGCAATCCTGTGATGAAATCCATTGTCACTACTTCCCACTTCCACTCAGGAATGGGTAAAGGTTGCAGCAACCCTGCTGGGTGCTTGTGCTCAGCTTTAACCTTCTGACACTCCATACATATACTGATGTATTCAGCAATCTCTTTCTTCATACCTGGCCAAAAGTAATGGCTCTTGACTGTTGCCACAGTTTTCTGATATCTAGGGTGCCCAACATAAGGCACATTATGCATTTCATTCAAAATCATAAGTTTTAATTCATGGACATTAGGTACATACAATATGTTCTTGTACAGAAGTTTTCTGTCGGTTTCCAATTTATAATTTTCCACTTTCTGTGGCATCTCACCTTGTTGTAGCTTTGATACTAAATCCCTGTACTACAAATCTATATTTGCAGCCTTTGAAATTATGATTTTAATATCAGTTCGGTACATGCTAATGTTTGTAGCATGTAATTCATGTACTTTCCTGCTGAGTGCATCAACCACTTTTTTCTCCTTCCCTTTGATATGCTTGATATCAAAATCGTACTCACAGAGAAAAACCAACCACCTACTTTGTCTAGCATACAAGGTTGGTTGATCAAACAAATACTTCAGACGGTTATTGTCTGTCCTTAGTTCGAATCTCCTTCCCATGATTTAATGCCTCCATTTCTTTAGAGCATGAATGATGGCTGCCAACTCTAAATCATGATTTGCATAGTTCTTTTCGTGCTCTTTCAACTTTCTGGATTCATAACAAATTACGAATCGATTCTAACTGAGGACTCCTCCCAGTCCTTCTTTGCATGCATCTGTGCACACCATGAAATCTTCATTTGGGTTTGCAATCCTCAGGATTGGAGCACTGGTTAACAGTTGCTTCAATTGTTGGAATCTTCTCTCACAATCCTTTGTCCACTGAAACTTAGTATCCTTCGTTTGTAAGGAAGTGATAGGGTAAGCTATCCTTGAGAACCCTACGATAATCCTTCTGTAATAACCAGCTAGACCCATAAAGGATCTGACTTATGTCATGTTCTTTGGCACTGACCATTCTCTGATGGCCTCAATCTTCTCAGGATCTACAGCTATCCCATCCTCTGAAATAATATACCCCAAGTAATGGATCTTCTCCTGATAAAACGAGCACTTGCTCAGCTTGGCATACAGTTTCTACTCTCTTAGCAACTGCAACACCATCCTCATATGTTGTTCATGCTCTTCCTATGACTTGGAATACACCAGAATGTCATCCAAGAAGACTATGACAAACTTGTCTAGATAGTCCCTGAATACACCATTCATCAAGCACATAAAAACAGCGAGTGTGTTCGACAGCCCGAACAACACAACTGTGAACTCATAATGACCATACCTAGTTCTAAAGGCGGTGTTGTTGATGTCTTCATCCTTTATCCTTACCTGGTGATATCCCGACCTGAGATATGTCTTCAAAAATATATTCACATCCGTCAACTGATCGAAGAGGTCATCAATCCTTGGTAGAGGATATTTGTTCTTTACAGTTACTTTGTTCAATTATCTGAAATCGATACATAATCTCAATGTCCCATCCTTCTTCTTCATGAATAGGACCGGGGCACCCCAAGGTGACACACTTGGGCATATATACCCCTTCTTCATAAACTCTTCAAGTTGCAATTGCAGTCCTTTTAGCTCTGGTGTACTCATTCTGTAAGGATTTTTTGACACTGGAGCTGCTCCAGGCATCAGGTTTATAGAGAAATCAATATATTTCTTCAGGGGTAGTCTGGGTACCTATTGAAATACATCTTCAAACTCCTTTAGTAATGCATGATCTCCAATACTTGACACCTTATCCTTAGGTGTTTCCTCCACATGGGTTACAAATAATTGATAGCCTTTCCTGTAACACTTCTTCAGCTGCATTGCTGAGATTTATCGGATAGAAACAACTCTGGGAATTCCTTGGAATATTTTCTGATTTCCTTCCTCATCCAGGTAAGTGAATTTCTTATTATGACAGTCCAAGATGGCATGGTGTTGGTCCAACCAGTCCATCCCAATTATATAGTCATAAAAACCTAAAGGCATAACATTCAATTCAACATGTGTCCTCAGTCTATTCATGTCCACTGGACAGAACTTAACTAACCCAGTGACTTTTCTCTTTGTTCATGTAGCTAGCTGCACTAACCAAGACTTTTCATGCTTGCTTTTTGACAATTGAAAACTTTCCACCACTCTAGGATCTATATAACTATGGCTAGCCCCTAAATCAATTAAAATAGTAAAGGCATGGTTGTTGATCATACCTTCTACCTCAATCATGTGCAACTGATATTCAGCTTTCTTGTTGTCCAGGGCTGCGTATATCCTTGGCATTCTACTGCCCATGTCCTCCACTATTTCAACTTGCTGAACATTATGAACAGCTCTCACTTTGTCATTTTTGTTGGGACAATCTATGTACTTATGCTTTCCATGACAGCCCCAACACTGAATGGGTTTCTACCTTCGCCTTTGTCCCCCTATGCCAGCCATTCTCAGCTCTCTAAATTATGGTTGTCCTTGAGGACTATTTTTGAAAAAGAGAGGTTTGCTTCCCTTCTGCCTTTGCTCTTTCTTGAACTTCTTCTGGTCATCCCAAGCCTTCCAAAAAGTAATCTTTTCTCCTTGCTACTCATATAGGCATTTCTCTCTTCTTATCGTTTCTTCCATAGTCTTAGCGTCATCATATTGAATCTTGTCCCCAATGGAAGGTGGAAGTCCACTTAGATACCTTTGAATCTTGACAGTCTCATCCTTGATTAACAGAACATACTTCAGTAAGTCCAAAAACCTTCGTTTGTATTCATCAATGGTCATACTACCCAGCTTGTGTTCAAAGAACTCTTTCATCTTTTTGTCATAATATCTTTTAGTCAAGTATTTATTCTCGAAATACCTCTTGAATTATCTCCAAGTGATATCTTTCTCTCTAATGTGTTGCACCTGCACAAGTTGATCCCACCACATTGATGCTTTTCCTTTCAATTCATACATCGCAATTCTTCCTTCTGCATGAGAGGAATAATTTTACAGTTGGAAATATTTCCTCATGCCAAGTAACCATGTTTCAGCATCTTCCTCCTTCTTGTGTTCTCCATCAAATGTAGGAGGCTTAATCTTGTTCATTTCTCCCTTTAGTTTATCCACTCCAGATCTCCTGTGATTTCTGGTAGGAGATGGGCTTGAACTACTGCGTGCCCTCCTCTTGGAGCGACCTTGGGAGTGATGATGGTGTCTACCAACACTCCTTGATCTTCTTACTTCAGAAGTCTGGTGACTCCATGTTTTGCTCGAGTCTCTCTCCTTTTCCAACTTATTTTGTATTCCCTCTAGACTCTTCATCAACTTTAAGTTGAATTCTCCCTATTGTTCCTTAGCTTTCGTGAGCTTTCTGCTATCTGCTTGGTGAGTTTGGGCATCTTTCTGTAATCTTTCAATGATTTTCATCATATGCCCTTCCCTATCTATCTCTTCTCCATGCCCATTGGAATTCGACCCTTCAACTCCCAAATGAACATCCATCCCTTTAGCTTCATTCTATGAACTAGAAGCATTATGTGTCTCCTCAATTTCTTTGCACTCAGTGGCAAATCTATTTGGTTATGGCACTCATTAAACTTCTGCAACACAATGTGCAGACAACCAGAATTTGTCAAGTCATCATTCCTTAACAAATCCCACAGCATTCATAAACAAATCTGATTCAAGAAAATGTTCAATTTCCATTCTCTGTGATTCTTGTTCAATCAAGAATCCTCGCAGATATCTTCTTTCGGAGCTCTACTCTACTAAGTTTTTCGGCACTAGCCCCTTTCTCTCAGTTCCCCAACCCACATGACCATGGGTTGTGACCAAGCGCTATATCAATAAGCATGCACTCGGGCCTTCGGATTTGGAATATTTCCAACCATAACACAACAGCCACTCGGAGTTGCGAGTTACCGAACTCGCGCGGTAGGGTGGATCAACAGTTCACGTCTACCCAACATCCTACGACTGACACTTCGTTGTGGAACTTCAAGCATCTGAGTTCTAGGACTTCGGGACTTCAGAAGATTTCACATCCGCACACCCAAAACCATTAATCTTCGAACAATCCCACGTCACCTTAGGTAACATTATTATGTTACATCACTTAACATTTTCCCAATTGTAGGGGCATGCAACTGTGGTTTGGAGTAACCCACCTTTCATCCCGCAATTCTTCTAACGCTGACACGTAAACGCTTGGTGAAACCACGGTTTGGACTGTGGGACCACCTTGGATAATTATCTTCCATGCAACTTGGGTCCCCACAATGTCTCTTGGTCGTTGATCTTGATGTATCATGATCAATGCCACTGTGAGTGCTCTGACCCTTAACTTCGTTACGTAACTTCGGGCCCCACTATTAACCCTGCTCACACAGGATTCTACATGGTGGAATACTAGCGACTGATACGTGGCCCATTCAAATGGGTCACACTTGTCATGTTCCAAATTCCATCTCAATATTCCATGGGTTCTAAACCCACTGACATGTGGCACACATCCTATGTGTCCACATCACCTCCAGGTGACATCATCATGACTCGCCACTTCGACTCTTCGAGCTTCAGGAATTTCAACTCCTCTACGCTCACTTTTTCTTGGAGAGCTTTCTCTCGGAGTTCACGATCTACCAACTTGTGTCCTCCTTCACAATCAACGGCTATGAGTGACTTCGGAACTTCGGCCTTTGGGAGCCTCAACTCACAGCACTTGCCTCCTCACAAAGTACTTCCACCTGAAGTACACGATTTCTTGACGCGTGTCCTTCACAATGGATGGTTGCGATCTACTTCGGGACTTCAGGACTTCAGGAGTTTGTCACACTCCACACTAGAAATCCTCCGAAGTGATTTTCCTTTGCCTTCCTGGACATGGATATAACGGTCAGGCTCTGATCAGGCTCTTTTCCTACGATCTACGGTGTAGATCTCCTTCGAAAGTTTATGCCTCAGCGCATTCCACTTCTCCCGACTACCGAACTCCTAAAGGCTTCCAAGATAACCCTCCTGCACCTTTTCTGGATCTCATGGTCGTAAAGGACTTTCCTTTTTCCCCAAAAAATCCTACGGCTCCAACACCCCAAGTGTTGGCACTCTCTCTCTCTGGTCAAATACCACACTGGTTGTGGTTTTATTCTACCACTACTCCTCCTGAGCTTCTTAACACAACCAAGTAACCCCTTGGCACTCAGAAACATTCTAAGGTTCGAAATCGGTTCCATCCGAACACCATTTCCACTCAAAACCTTGGGTCCAAATACCACTTATCCGGCCCATCTAGGCTCAGCGTTGAAACCATGGGCTCTGATACCATATTGTAACGTCCCCAGACATCAACCCCACTGTCGGGAAATACTACTACGCATAGTAACACTTATAAAGTATGCATTTAAATGAAGTTAAATGAATTAACACAGAGTAAACACATAATTACCACTAACATACAGAATTAATTATAATTAACAATAATTCCACTTGCAAAGGAATACATGATAATATCACAAGCATCACAAACATGCATTTTAATTGAAATTAAACACATTATGATACTTATCTTTGAAACTATAGTAACTCCACCAACTACGTGTAGACCTTCCACAAACCTCCCAACCTTAGACCATGCTACTCATCACGCTCAGTAGTGGGTCACCCCCAAGCTAGGACTAAGCTCTACCCCAGGCAAGGGAATCCTAGACTAGGCTAAGGTTAGAGGAAAACTGCACAGAGCAACCAGAAGGATTCTCTCCAGGAGCCTTCTTACGCCCACTACTCATGGACTCTCATTCCCCACATGCATGTTCCACATGGGAGTATGCACCTTCACAAGCACAGTCCATCGGTGCTTCACCTCCCTCTCTGGGTCTCAGCAACAAGCTGGATCAGGAATTCTCAGAGCTTCATAGTTAGTGTTGGACTCTCTCTGGGAATAAACCACTTCCCATCAGACTCTCTCACTTGGAGAGAGTTTCTCACAGGCCTGACAACTTGCCTCTTCAACCACGGGCCTAACAACCCACTTCTTCAACCAGTTTCAGCCCAATTCCTCCAAGGTGAGGATAATAGCAACACAATTCCACTCAGGAAAAATAGAAGGCAGCAACCCAAAGACAGTTTGGGTACAGACTTGGCTCTGCAAGTGCAGATAGGTTGGGCTCACAGGATACACAGTTGACATGGCTCAATCCATGGGTTTGCCACTGGTTTCAGGGTGCGTGATAATGAATCAACACAAAGGTCGAACACAGACTCAAACGGTTGAGATGGGGGATACGTCAGCTTCTCAGGAAAACATTATGGTTATCTGGTTTCAAATTTGTGTGAGATATGCAGAGATCAAACGCAGACACACACCAGGACAGACAGTGGATGCCCGAAAAATGGAGAACGGACCCCCATCACGGCTCAATTCTTGGGTTAAATTGCATGTGCCTGGGCCGACACATGTCGCCCATGAAGTTTCATGCACTCCATCATGTATGCTTCGCTTTTCCAGGAACTTAGGATAAAATTATACCATTCACACCACTTTCGAATAATAATAAATTATTATTCCCAAGGACTTAAGCCCCTAAGCTTATCCCCTCTTTCCAACCTTTTAGCCCCCTTTCCCTTACCCACCTTGTAGAAGCTTAGTCCCCCATCACTCTTTCTTCGTGGTCGATCTGCACACAGCAATGTTTAATCTTTATTAATGTTCTGCATAATTACATATACAAAAACAGGCTCCTAGCATGTAACACTTAGGCTCTCCAGCATAAAAAACACATAAGCCCACGAGCTTATCAATACTCGGCTCACCAGCCTACAAAACATTATTACAATTCATAATATAACTGGGGCACGTCCTTGGGGTATTACACATCCCGACTTCCGTACAACTCTCACCTTTGCACACTTATACTTCCAAAAAACTATTGTGCGGAGAACCTTACACATCCCGCTCCTCACACACATCAATCCCTCCGCACTTCTGAAAAACTAAACTTTTAATGGACTAATATCTCTCTACCCCTATTACATACTTAGTTAAATTCTCATTGGATTATCATGCACCTTGTGCACTTTTCAAGGGTCGTTTATGATTCATTTATTAGTTTCGATTCACAAGGAAAAAAGAGGTACTTCAGTGTTAATGTGGATTGATTATCCCATTTTCCAATTAAACACTTGATTTTCAAAATAACTTCCATTTATGGTTTGCACATGTCCTGAAGGAAATTGTATGTGATGAAGAGATGTTTTATTAAATGTTATTCATGAGGTAATCATTTAAATATCCCAAGCCCCGTAATTCATAAGTAATAGTGTCATGTATATCAAAGTGCATTGGAAGAATAAGAAGCATGGAAACTAGAAGAAGAAAAGATCAAGTAATAGTGTCATGTATATCAAAGTGCATTGGAAGAATAAGAAGCATGGAAACTAGAAGAAGAAAAGATCATTTTGTGGAGATATTGTCAATTCCCTCTTACACCGAGACAAGCACTTCCATTAGTCAGTTTCATATTAGTGGTTCTTAAGCCTAACTCATGAGCATAAGCTTAAGAACAAGATTTGGATGACTATCCTAGTGAATGTTGGTTGCATGCCTGAAGTTTTTTATTTCAAGGAGTCAGTTTTCTGGTGTTCCCGTCGGTTTGATTCAAAAAGTAAAATGATTCGAGTAGCAGTGGAAGGAAAGAACCTAGTACTGCTAACTCCCAAAGTTTTCAAAAGGATGCTCCAATTGCCCGACTCTGACAAAATTCTCAAGCTTACAAACCCTTATTCTTTCCTAGATTCACAGGGTGATGGGGTGAATTTGTTGAAGGACTTCATGTTTCCATCATCAAAAATGTAATTTGATCTTTCAACCATTGATATATCTCTGTTGGTGGAGTCGTATCAATATTTTTCATGGTTATTTGTGCATTTGATGGGATGGGAATTTTATGTACGAAATGCTTAAAATATCATAATAAACCAGAAGTCCACACCATGTACACCAATGTGAGCATGGAGCACAACTCGAAGATAGAAAAAAAAAAAAAGATGATTTATACAACAACTCCTTAAAGAATAGGAGAACCTTTTCTAAATATCCAAATATATTCATACATCACAATTCACTTTTCCTTAATAATGAATACATGATATCTATATATACCTATTCATGCACTACAC